>JAKVIS010004930.1:0-12970 GCA_033119425.1 Bufotes viridis
GGATAATGGATAGAACACTGCACATGTCACAATGGGCCATCATCATCCAGGGATAATGGATAGAACACTGCGCATGTCACAATGGGCCATCATCATCCAGGGATAATGGATAGAACACTGTGCATGTCACAATGGGCCATCATCATCCAGGGATAATGGATAGAACACTGTGCATGTCACAATGGGCCATCATCATCCATGGATAATGGATAGAACACTGCGCATGTCACAATGGGCCATCATCATCCAGGGATAATGGATAGAACACTGCGCATGTCACAATGGGCCATCATCATCCATGGATAATGGATAGAACACTGCACATGTCACAATGGGCCATCATCATCCAGGGATAATGGATAGAACACTGCACATGTCACAATGGGCCATCATCATCCAGGGATAATGGATAGAACACTGCACATGTCACAATGGGCCATCATCATCCAAGGATAATGGATAGAACACTGCGCATGTCACAATGGGCCATCATCATCCATGGATAATGGATAGAACACTGCGCATGTCACAATGGGCCATCATCATCCAGGGATAATGGATAGAACACTGTGCGTGTCACAATGGGCCATCATCATCCATGGATAATGGATAGAACACTGCACATGTCACAATGGGCCATCATCATCCAAGGATAATGGATAGAACACTGCGCATGTCACAATGGTCCATCATCATCCAGGGATAATGGATAGAACACTGTGCGTGTCACAATGGGCCATCATCATCCATGGATAATGGATAGAACACTGCACATGTCACAATGGGCCATCATCATCCAGGGATAATGGATAGAACACTGTGCGTGTCACAATGGGCCTTCATCATCCAAGGATAATGGATAGAACACTGCGCATGTCACAATGGGCCATCATCATCCAGGGATAAGGGATAGAACACTGTGCGTGTCAAAATGGGCCATCATCATCCAGGGATAATAGATAGAACATGGTGCATGTCACAATGGGCCATCATCATCCAGGGATAATGGATAGAACATGGTGCATGTCACAATGGGCCATCATCATCCATGGATAATGGATAGAACACTGTGCGTGTCACAATGGGCCATCATCATCCATGGATAATGGATAGAACACTGCACATGTCACAATGGGCCATCATCATCCAGGGATAATAGATTGAACATGGTGCATGTCACAATGGGCCATCATCATCCATGGATAATGGATAGAACACTGCACATGTCACAATGGGCCATCATCATCCAGGGATAATGGATAGAACACTGCACATGTCACAATGGGCCATCATCATCCAGGGATAAGGGATAGAACACTGTGCGTGTCACAATGGGCCATCATCATCCATGGATAATGGATAGAACACTGCACATGTCACAATGGGCCATCATCAACCAAGGATAATGGATAGAACATGGTGCATGTCACAATGGGCCATCATCATCCAGGGATAATGGATAAAACACTGTGCGTGTCACAATGGACCATCATCATCCATGGATATTGGATAGAACACTGCGCTTGTCACAATGGGCCATCAACATCGAGGGATAATGGATAGAACACTGCACATGTCACAATGGGCCATCATCATCCAGGGATAATGAATAGAATGGGCCATCAACATCCAGGGATAATGGAGAGAACATGGTGCATGTCACAATGGGCCATCATCATCCAGGGATAAGGGATAGAACACTGTGCGTGTCACAATGGGCCATCATCATCCATGGATAATGGATAGAACACTGCACATGTCACAATGGGCCATCAACATCGAGGGATAATGGATAGAACACTGCACATGTCACAATGGGCCATCATCATCCAGGGATAATGAATAGAATGGGCCATCAACATCCAGGGATAATGGAGAGAACATGGTGCATGTCACAATGGGCCATCATCATCCAGGGATAAGGGATAGAACACTGTGCGTGTCACAATGGACCATCATCATCCAGGGATAAGGGATAGAACACTGTGCGTGTCACAATGGACCATCATCATCCAGGGATAATGGATAGAACACTGCACATGTCACAATGGGCCATCATCATCCAGGGATAATGGATAGAACACTGTGCGTGTCACAATGGGCCTTCATCATCCAAGGATAATGGATAGAACACTGCGCATGTCACAATGGGCCATCATCATCCAGGGATAAGGGATAGAACACTGTGCGTGTCACAATGGGCCATCATCATCCAGGGATAATGGACAGAACATGGTGCATGTCACAATGGGCCATCATCATCCATGGATAATGGATAGAACACTGCACATGTCACAATGGGCCATCATCATCCAGGGATAATGGATAGAACATGGTGCATGTCACAATGGGCCATCATCATCCATGGATAATGGATAGAACACTGTGCGTGTCACAATGGGCCATCATCATCCATGGATAATGGATAGAACACTGCACATGTCACAATGGGCCATCATCATCCAGGGATAATAGATTGAACATGGTGCATGTCACAATGGGCCATCATCATCCATGGATAATGGATAGAACACTGCACATGTCACAATGGGCCATCATCATCCAGGGATAATGGATAGAACACTGCACATGTCACAATGGGCCATCATCATCCAGGGATAAGGGATAGAACACTGTGCGTGTCACAATGGGCCATCATCATCCATGGATAATGGATAGAACACTGCACATGTCACAATGGGCCATCATCATCGGAGGATAAGGGATAGAACATGGTGCATTTCATACTGGGTCATCATCATCCAAGGATAATGGATAGAACACTGCGCATGTCACAATGGGCCATCATCATCCAGGGATAAGGGATAGAACACTGCGCGTGTCACAATGGGCCATCATCATCCATGGATAATGGATAGAACACTGCACATGTCACAATGGGCCATCATCATCCAGGGATAATGGATAGAACACTGTGCGTGTCACAATGGGCCTTCATCATCCAAGGATAATGGATAGAACACTGCGCATGTCACAATGGGCCATCATCATCCAGGGATAATGGATAGAACACTGCGCATGTCACAATTAGCCTTCATCTTTCAAGGATAATGGATAGAACACTGCGCATGTCACAATGGGCCATCATCATCCAGGGATAAGGGATAGAACACTGTGCGTGTCAAATGGGCCATCATCATCCAGGGATAATAGATAGAACACTGCGCATGTCACAATGGGCCATCATCATCCAGGGATAAGGGATAGAACACTGTGCGTGTCACAATGGGCCATCATCATCCATGGATAATGGATAGAACACTGCACATGTCACAATGGGCCATCATCAACCAAGGATAATGGATAGAACATGGTGCATGTCACAATGGGCCATCATCATCCAGGGATAATGGATAAAACACTGTGCGTGTCACAATGGACCATCATCATCCATGGATATTGGATAGAACACTGCACATGTCACAATGGGCCATCAACATCGAGGGATAATGGATAGAACACTGCACATGTCACAATGGGCCATCATCATCCAGGGATAATGGATAGAATGGGCCATCAACATCCAGGGATAATGGAGAGAACATGGTGCATGTCACAATGGGCCATCATCATCCAAGGATAAGGGATAGAACACTGGTGCATGTCACAATGGGCCATCATCATCCAGGGATAAGGGATAGAACACTGTGCGTGTCACAATGGACCATCATCATCCAGGGATAATGGATAGAACACTGCACATGTCACAATGGGCCATCATCATCCAGGGATAATGGATAGAACACTGTGCGTGTCACAATGGGCCTTCATCATCCAAGGATAATGGATAGAACACTGCGCATGTCACAATGGGCCATCATCATCCAGGGATAATGGATAGAACACTGCGCGTGTCACAATGGGCCTTCATCATCCAAGGATAATGGATAGAACACTGCGCATGTCACAATGGACCATCATCATCCAGGGATAAGGGATAGAACACTGTGCGTGTCACAATGGGCCATCATCATCCAGGGATAATAGATAGAACATGGTGCATGTCACAATGGGCCATCATCATCCAGGGATAATGGATAGAACATGGTGCATGTCACAATGGGCCATCATCATCCATGGATAATGGATAGAACACTGTGCGTGTCACAATGGGCCATCATCATCCATGGATAATGGATAGAACACTGCACATGTCACAATGGGCCATCATCATCCAGGGATAATAGATTGAACATGGTGCATGTCACAATGGGCCATCATCATCCATGGATAATGGATAGAACACTGCACATGTCACAATGGGCCATCATCATCCAGGGATAATGGATAGAACACTGCACATGTCACAATGGGCCATCATCATCCAGGGATAAGGGATAGAACACTGTGCGTGTCACAATGGGCCATCATCATCCATGGATAATGGATAGAACACTGCACATGTCACAATGGGCCATCATCATCGAAGGATAATGGATAGAACATGGTGCATGTCATACTGGGTCATCATCATCCAAGGATAATGGATAGAACACTGCGCATGTCACAATGGGCCATCATCATCCAGGGATAATGGATAGAACACTGCGCATGTCACAATGGGCCATCATCATCCATGGATAATGGATAGAACACTGCACATGTCACAATGGGCCATCATCATCCAGGGATAATGGATAGAACACTGCACATGTCACAATGGGCCATCATCATCCAGGGATAATGGATAGAACACTGTGCGTGTCACAATGGGCCATCAATCATCCATGGATAATGGATAGAACACTGCACATGTCACAATGGGCCATCATCATCCAGGGATAATGGATAGAACACTGCACATGTCACAATGGGCCATCAACATCGAGGGATAATGGATAGAACACTGCACATGTCACAATGGGCCATCATCATCCAGGGATAATGAATAGAATGGGCCATCAACATCCAGGGATAATGGAGAGAACATGGTGCATGTCACAATGGGACATCATCATCCAAGGATAAGGGATAGAACATGGTGCATGTCACAATGGGCCATCATCATCCAGGGATAAGGGATAGAACACTGTGCGTGTCACAATGGACCATCATCATCCAGGGATAATGGATAGAACACTGCACATGTCACAATGGGCCATCATCATCCAGGGATAATGGATAGAACACTGTGCGTGTCTCAATGGGCCTTCATCATCCAAGGATAATGGATAGAACACTGCGCATGTCACAATGGGCCATCATCATCCAGGGATAAGGGATAGAACACTGTGCGTGTCACAATGGGCCATCATCATCCAGGGATAATGGACAGAACATGGTGCATGTCACAATGGGCCATCATCATCCATGGATAATGGATAGAACACTGCACATGTCACAATGGGCCATCATCATCCAGGGATAATGGATAGAACATGGTGCATGTCACAATGGGCCATCATCATCCATGGATAATGGATAGAACACTGTGCGTGTCACAATGGGCCATCATCATCCATGGATAATGGATAGAACACTGCACATGTCACAATGGGCCATCATCATCCAGGGATAATAGATTGAACATGGTGCATGTCACAATGGGCCATCATCATCCATGGATAATGGATAGAACACTGCACATGTCACAATGGGCCATCATCATCCAGGGATAATGGATAGAACACTGCACATGTCACAATGGGCCATCATCATCCAGGGATAAGGGATAGAACACTGTGCGTGTCACAATGGGCCATCATCATCCATGGATAATGGATAGAACACTGCACATGTCACAATGGGCCATCATCATCGGAGGATAAGGGATAGAACATGGTGCATTTCATACTGGGTCATCATCATCCAAGGATAATGGATAGAACACTGCGCATGTCACAATGGGCCATCATCATCCAGGGATAAGGGATAGAACACTGCGCGTGTCACAATGGGCCATCATCATCCATGGATAATGGATAGAACACTGCACATGTCACAATGGGCCATCATCATCCAGGGATAATGGATAGAACACTGTGCGTGTCACAATGGGCCTTCATCATCCAAGGATAATGGATAGAACACTGCGCATGTCACAATGGGCCATCATCATCCAGGGATAATGGATAGAACACTGCGCATGTCACAATTAGCCTTCATCTTTCAAGGATAATGGATAGAACACTGCGCATGTCACAATGGGCCATCATCATCCAGGGATAAGGGATAGAACACTGTGCGTGTCAAAATGGGCCATCATCATCCAGGGATAATAGATAGAACACTGCGCATGTCACAATGGGCCATCATCATCCAGGGATAAGGGATAGAACACTGTGCGTGTCACAATGGGCCATCATCATCCATGGATAATGGATAGAACACTGCACATGTCACAATGGGCCATCATCAACCAAGGATAATGGATAGAACATGGTGCATGTCACAATGGGCCATCATCATCCAGGGATAATGGATAAAACACTGTGCGTGTCACAATGGACCATCATCATCCATGGATATTGGATAGAACACTCACATGTCACAATGGGCCATCAACATCGAGGGATAATGGATAGGACACTGCACATGTCACAATGGGCCATCATCATCCAGGGATAATGGATAGAATGGGCCATCAACATCCAGGGATAATGGAGAGAACATGGTGCATGTCACAATGGGCCATCATCATCCAAGGATAAGGGATAGAACATGGTGCATGTCACAATGGGCCATCATCATCCAGGGATAAGGGATAGAACACTGTGCGTGTCACAATGGACCATCATCATCCAGGGATAATGGATAGAACACTGCACATGTCACAATGGGCCATCATCATCCAGGGATAATGGATAGAACACTGTGCGTGTCACAATGGGCCTTCATCATCCAAGGATAATGGATAGAACACTGCGCATGTCACAATGGGCCATCATCATCCAGGGATAATGGATAGAACACTGCGCGTGTCACAATGGGCCTTCATCATCCAAGGATAATGGATAGAACACTGCGCATGTCACAATGGGCCATCATCATCCAGGGATAAGGGATAGAACACTGTGCGTGTCACAATGGGCCATCATCATCCAGGGATAATAGATAGAACATGGTGCATGTCACAATGGGCCATCATCATCCAGGGATAATGGATAGAACATGGTGCATGTCACAATGGGCCATCATCATCCATGGATAATGGATAGAACACTGTGCGTGTCACAATGGGCCATCATCATCCATGGATAATGGATAGAACACTGCACATGTCACAATGGGCCATCATCATCCAGGGATAATAGATTGAACATGGTGCATGTCACAATGGGCCATCATCATCCATGGATAATGGATAGAACACTGCACATGTCACAATGGGCCATCATCATCCAGGGATAATGGATAGAACACTGCACATGTCACAATGGGCCATCATCATCCAGGGATAAGGGATAGAACACTGTGCGTGTCACAATGGGCCATCATCATCCATGGATAATGGATAGAACACTGCACATGTCACAATGGGCCATCATCATCGGAGGATAAGGGATAGAACATGGTGCATGTCATACTGGGTCATCATCATCCAAGGATAATGGATAGAACACTGCGCATGTCACAATGGGCCATCATCATCCAGGGATAAGGGATAGAACACTGTGCGTGTCACAATGGGCCATCATCATCCATGGATAATGGATAGAACACTGCACATGTCACAATGGGCCACCATCATCCAAGGATAATGGATAAAACACTGTGCGTGTCACAATGGACCATCAATATCCATGGATAATGGATAGAAAACTGCACATGTCACAATGGGCCATCATCATCCAGGGATAATGGATAGAACACTGCACATGTCACAATGGGCCATCATCATCCAGGGATAATGGATTGAATGGGCCATCAACATCCAGAGATAATGGAGAGAACATGGTGCATGTCACAATGGGTCATCATCATCCAGGGATAAGGGATAGAACACTGTGCGTGTCACAATGGGCCATCATCATCCATGGATAATGGATAGAACACTGCACATGTCACAATGGGCCATCATCATCTAAGGATAAGGGATAGAACATGGTGCATGTCATACTGGGTCATCATCATCCAGGGATAATGGATAGAACACTGTGCGTGTCACAATGGGCCATCATCATCCAAGGATAATGGATAGAACACTGCGCATGTCACAATGGGCCATCATCATCCAGGGATAAGGGATAGAACACTGTGCGTGTCACAATGGGCCATCATCATCCATGGATAATGGATAGAACACTGCACATGTCACAATGGGCCATCATCATCCATGGATAATGGATAGAACATGGTGCATGTCACAATGGGCCATCATCATCCAGGGATAAGGGATAGAACACTGTGCGTGTCACAATGGGCCATCATCATCCATGGATAATGGATAGAACACTGCATATGTCACAATGAGCCATCATCATCCAGGGATAATAGATTGAACATGGTGCATGTCACAATGGGCCATCATCATCCATGGATAATGGATAGAACACTGCACATGTCACAATGGGCCATCATCATCCACGGATAATGGATAGAACACTGCACATGTCACAATGGGCCATCATCATCCAGGGATAATGGAGAGAACATGGTGCATGTCACAATGGGCCATCATCATCCAGGGATAATGGATAGAACATGGTGCATGTCACAATGGGCCATCATCATCCATGGATAATGGATAGAACACTGCACATGTCACAATGGGCCATCATCCATGGATAATGTATAGAACACTGCACATGTTACAATGGGCCATCATCATCCAGGGATAATGGATAGAACATGGTGCATGTCACAATGGGCCATCATCATCCATGGATAATGGATAGAACACTGTACATTTCACAATGGGCCATCATCATCCAGGGATAATGGATAGAACACTGCACATGTCACAATTGGCCATCAGCATCCAAGTATAATGGATAGAACACTGCACATGTCACAATGGGCCATCATCATCCAGTGATAATGGATAAAACACTGTGCGTGTCACAATGGGCCATCATCATCCATGGATAATGGATAGAACACTGCACATGTCACAATGGGCCATCATCATCCAGGGATAATGGATAGAACATGGTGCATGTCACAATGATCCAGCATCATCTAGGGATAATGAATAGAACATGGTTCATGTCACAATGGGCCATCATCATCCAGTAATAATGTATAGAACACGGTGCATGTCATACTGGGTCATCATCATCCAGGGATAATGGATAGAACACTGTGCATGTCACATTGGGCCATCATCATCCAGTGATAATGGATAGAACATGGTGCATGTCATACTGGGCCATCATCATCCAGTGATAATGGATAGAACACTGTGCATGTCATATTGGGCCATCATCATCCAGTGATAATGGATAGAACATGGTGCATGTCATACTGGGCCATCATCATCCAGGGATAATGGATTGAACATGTTGCATGTCACATTGGGCCATCATCATCCAGTGATAATGGATAGAACATGGTGCATGTCATACTGGGCCATCATCATCCAGTGATAATGGATAGAACACGGTGCATGTCATACTGGGCCTTTATTATCCAGGGATAATGGATAGAACACGGTGCATGTCATACTGGGTCATCATCATCCAGGGATAATGGATAGAACATGGTACATGTAAAAATGGGCCATCATCATCCAGAGAAAAGGGATAGAACACTGTGCGTGTCACAATGGGCCATCACCATCCATGGATAATGGATAGAACACTGCACATGTCACAATGGGCCATCATCATCCAGGGACAATGGATAGAACACTGCACATGTCACAATGGGCCATCATCATCCAGGGATAATGGATAGAATGGGCCATCAACATCCAGGGATAATGGAGAGAACATGTTGCATGTCACATTGGCCGATCATCATCCATGGATAATGGATAGAACATGGTGCATGTCACCATGGGCCATCATCATCCAGAGATAATGGATAGAACATGGTGCATGTCACAATTGGCCATCATCATCCAGGGATAAGGGATTGAACACTGTGCGTGTCACAATGGGCCATCCTCATCCATGGATAATGTATAGAACACTGCACATGTCACAATGGGACATCATCATCCAGGTATAATAGATTGAACATTGTGCATGTCACAATGGGCCATCATCATCCATGGATAATGGATAGAACACTGCACATGACACAATGGGCTATCATCATCCAGGGATAATGGGTAGATCACTGCACATGTCACAATGGGCCATCATCATCAGGGATAATGGAGAGAACATGGTGCATGTCACAATGGGCCATCATCATCAAGGGATAATAGATAGAACACTGCTCATGTCACAATGGGCCATCATCACCCAGGGATAAGGGATAGAACACTGTGCGTGTCACAATGGGCCATCATCATCCAGGGATAAGGGATAGAGCATGGTGCATGTCACAATGGGCCATCATCATCCATGGATAATGGATAGAACACTGCACATGTCACAATGGGCCATCATCAACCAAGGATAATGGATAGAACATGGTGCATGTCACAATGGACTATCATCATCCATGGATATTGGATAGAACACTCACATGTCTAGAACACTGCACATGTCACAATGGGCCATCATCATCCAGGGATAATGGATAGAATGGGCCATCATCACCCAGGGATAAGGGATAGAACACTGTGCGTGTCACAATGGGCTATCATCATCCATGGATAATGGATAGAACATGGTGCATGTCACAATGGGCCATCATCATCCAGTGATAATGGATAGAGCATGGTGCATGTCACAATGGGCCATCATCATCCAGGGATAAAGGATAGAACACTGCACATGTCACAATGGGCCATCATCATCCAGGGATAATGGATAAAACACTGTGCGTGTCACAATGGACCATCATCATCCATGGATATTGGATAGAACACTGCACATGTAACAATGGGCCATCGTCATCCAGGGATAATGGATAGAGCATGGTGCATGTCACAATGGGCCATCAACATCGAGGGATAATGGATAGAACACTGCACATGTCACAATGGGCCATCATCATCCAGGGATAATGGATAGAATGGGCCATCAACATCCAGGGATAATGGAGAGAACATGGTGCATGTCACAATGGGCCATCATCATCCAGGGATAATGGATAGAACAAGGTGCATGTCACAATTGGCCATCATCATCCAGGGATAAGGGATAGAACACTGCGCATGTCACAATGGGCCATCAACATCCAGGGATAATGGAGATAACATGGTGCATGTCACAATGGGCCATCATCATCCAGGGATAAGGGATAGAACATGGTGCATGTCACAATAGGCCATCATCATCCAGGGATAAGGGATTGAACACTGTGCGTGTCACAATGGGCCATCGTCATCCATGTATAATGGATAGAACAATGCACATGTCACAATGGGCCATCATCATCCAGGGATAATAGTTTGAACATGGTGCATGTCATAATGGGCCATCATCATCCATGGATAATGGATAGAACACTACACATGTCACAATGGGCCATCATCATCCAGGGATAATGGAGAGAACATGGTGCATGTCACCATTGGCCATCATCATCCAGGGATAATGGATAGAACACTGCACATGTAACAATGGGCCATCATCATCCAGGGATAATGGAGAGAACATGGTGCATGTCACCATGGGCCATCATCATCCAGGGATAATGGATAGAACACTACGCATGTCACAATGGGCCATCATCACCCAGGGATAAGGGATAGAACACTGTGCGTTTCACAATGGGCCATCATCATCCATGGATAATGGATAGAACACTGCACATGTCACAATGGGCCATCATCATCCATGGATAATGGATAGAACACTGTGCGTGTCACAATGGGCCATCATCATCCATGGATAATGGATAGAACACTGCACATGTCACAATGGGCTATCATCATCCAGGGATAATGGATAGAACACTGCACATGTCACAATGGGCCATCATCATCCAGGGATAATGGAGAGAACATGGTGCATGTCACCATGGGCCATCATCATCCAGGGATAATGGATAGAACACTGCGCATGTCACAATGGGCCATCATCACCCAGGGATAAGGGATAGAACACTGCACATGTTACAATGGGCCATCGTCATCCAGGGATAATGGATAGAGCATGGTGCATGTCACAATGGGCCATCATCATCCATGGATAATGGATAGAACACTGCACATGTCACAATGGGCCATCATCATCCAAGGATAATGGATAGAACACTGCACATGTCACAATGGGCCATCATCATCCAGGGATAATGGATAGAACACTGCACATGTCACAATGGGCCATCATCATCCAGGGATAATGGATAGAATGGGCCATCAACATCCAGGGATAATGGAGAGAACATGATGCATGTGACAATGGGCCATCATCATCCAGGGATAATGGATAGAACATGGTGCATGTCACAATGGGCCATCATCATCCAGAGATAATGGATAGAACATGGTGCATGTCACAATTGGCCATCATCATCCAGGGATAAGGGATAGAACACTGTGCGTGTCACAATGGGCCATCATCATCCATGGATAATGGATAGAACACTGCACATGTCACAATGGGCCATCATCATCCAAGGATAATGGATAGAACACTGCGCATGTCACAATGGGCCATCATCATCCAGGGATAAGGGATAGAAAACTGTGCGTGTCACAATGGGCCATCATCATCCATGGATAATGGATAGAACACTGCACATGTTACAATGGGCCATCATCATCCAGGGATAATGGATAGAACATGGTGCATGTCACAATGGGCCATCATCATCCATGGATAATGGATAGAACACTGCACATGTCACAATGGGCCATCATCATTCAGGGATAATGGATAGAACACTGCACATGTCACAATTGGCCATCAGCATCCAAGTATAATGGATAGAACACTGCACATGT
>JAKVIS010004931.1:0-13225 GCA_033119425.1 Bufotes viridis
AATAATGTATGATTGAGAACATCTCTTTATATTAATCATTATATCTAGAGTGGAAACATCTGGTTTTCTCTTCCTTTAAAGTAAAACAAATTGAAAACATATAAAATGACTAAATAATGGAGTAAAATGACTGAGTAATTCTTGAACATCATGCAACAGTCTCACTGGATTTCTGGTACTTAGATGTTCATTTATTTATCAAGCCTCTATAATGGTCTTTCAAAACAGATTTATGGCATAAGAATTTCTAATGCCATAAAGTTAGGCCTCCAAGGTCCCTATATACACCTTATTACCAAAACCTGTGGCCTCTACAAGAACATGGAGAACTGGCCCATAGATGGCTTCCTAGGAACAAGCTTCACTACTAGGGGTGAACTGATTTAGGTGTTTGCTAACAAGCACAGCTCTTATATAGATTATTTATTACTGGGTCTTAAGTTTTCTATTGCAATTGAAGGTGACGTTCTGTTATATAAACAGCTCCTTGAGTAATGTCCATACCAAGGAGAAACACTATGGCATCCAAGTGAAGTGCTCTGAGTGTGGTGTACTATGTACTCTTTCTTACAGCAGCATTGGTATCTTCGTCCTTCTCTCCTACCTCCATGAGTGCATACAGCCTGAGCTCACTTAACATGGGGACTCTACCTCGCAATCTGTACCCTACCAGCCCACGAGGAACGCTAATGAGAAGGAGACTGAAGAAGAAGGACTTCAAAAGTTCATGTAAGTTGCCTTACAAAGCTTCCTTAACAATAGTATAGGCCAATATAATATACAGTGCTTCCTTTACAATAGTATACGTTGGTGCAAACTGAATGTGGGAGGAACAATTGCTACTGCAGTCATTCTCCCCCCATTTAGTTATGTTGATTATCAGCAGCACATCCCTGATTATGTAGGGAGACGTGATGCCAATAATCGGGCATCTTTCATCCTGATGAAATATGCCCATCAGCTGATCAGCTGCATATTGTTAAATAACACCATCTCCTGTATATAATTATATATGTACAGCTGGTATAAGTTATACATCTTCTTGTATATAGGGATATGGACCATGCTGGTATAACCTGGGTATCTCCTGTATATAATTATATATTTCTGGCTGGTATAAGTTATACATCTTCTTGTATATAGTGATATGGACCATGCTGATATAACCTGGCTATCTCCTGTATATAATTATATATTCACGGCTGGTATAAGTTAGACATCTTCTTGTATATAGGGATATGGACCATGCTGGTATAACCTGGGTATCTCCTGTATGTAATTATACATGTACAGCTGGTATAAGTTATACATCTTCTTGTATATAGTGATATGGACCATACTGGTATAACCTGGGCATCTCCTGTATATAATTATATACGTACAGCTGGTATAAGTTAGACATCTTCTTGTATATAGTGATATAGACCATGCTGGTGTAACCTGGTTATCCCCTTTATATAATTATATATGTATAGCTGGTATAAGTTATACATCTTCTTGTATATAGTGATATGGACCATGCTGGTATAACCTGGTTATCTCCTTTATATAATTATATATGTATAGCTGGTATAAGTTATACGTCTTCTTGTATATAGTGATATGGACCATGCTGGTATAACCTGGTTATCCCCTTTATATAATTATATATATATAGCTGGTATAAGTTATACATCTTCTTGTATATAGTGATATGGACCATGCTGGTATAACCTGGGTATCTCCTGTATATAATTATATATGTATAGCTGGTATAAGTTATACATCTTCTTGTATATAGTGATATGGACCATGCTGGTATAACCTGGGTATCTCCTGTATATAATTATATATGTATAGCTGGTATAAGTTATACGTCTTCTTGTATATAGTGATATGGACCATGCTGGTATAACCTGGTTATCCCCTTTATATAATTATATATATATAGCTGGTATAAGTTATACATCTTCTTGTATATAGTGATATGGACCATGCTGGTATAACCTGGTTATCTCCTTTATATAATTATATATGTATAGCTGGTATAAGTTATACGTCTTCTTGTATATAGTGATATGGACCATGCTGGTATAACCTGGCTATCTCCTGTATATAATTATATATTCACGGCTGGTATAAGTTATACATCTTATTGTATATAGTGATATGGACCATACTGGTATAACCTGGCTATCTCCTGTATATAATTATATATGCACAGCTGGTATAAGGTATACATCTTCTTGTATATAGGGATATGGACCATACTGGTATAACCTGGGCATCTCCTGTATATAATTATATATGTACAGCTGGTATAAGTTATATATCTTCTTGTATATAGTGATATGGACCATGCTGGTATAACCTGGGTATCTCCTGTATATGATTATATATGTACAGCTGGTATAAGTTATACATCTTCTTGTATACAGTGATATGGACCATGCTGGTATAACCTGGGTATCTCCTGTATATAATTATATATTTATAGCTGGTATAAGTTATACATCTTCTTGTATATAGTGATATGGACCATGCTGGTATAACCTGGGTATCTCCTGTATATAATTATATATGTACAGCTGGTATAAGTTATACATCTTCTTGTATATAGTGATATGGACCATACTGGTATAACCTGGCTATCTCCTGTATATAATTATATATGCACAGCTGGTATAAGGTATACATCTTCTTGTATATAGTGATATGGACCATGCTAGTATAACCTGGGTATCTCCTGTATATAATTATATATATATAGCTGGTATAAGTTAGACATCTTCTTGTATATAGTGATATGGACCATACTGGTATAACCTGGCTATCGCCTGTATATAATTATATATGTACAGCTGGTATAAGTTAGACATCTTCTTGTATATAGGGATATGGACCATGCTGGTATAACCTGGGTATCTCCTGTATATAATTATATATTTACAGCTGGTATAAGGTATACATCTTCTTGTATATAGTGATATGGACCATGCTGGTATAACCTGGGTATCTCCTGTATATAATTATATATTTACAGCTGGTATAAGTTAGACATCTTCTTGTATATAGTGATATGGACCATACTGGTATAACCTGGCTATCTCCTGTATATAATTATATATGTATAGCTGGTATAAGTTAGACATCTTCTTGTATATAGTGATATGGACCATGCTGGTATAACCTGGGTATCTCCTGTATATAATTATATATGTACAGCTGGTATAAGGTATACATCTTCTTGTATATAGTGATATGGACCATGCTGGTATAACCTGGGTATCTCCTGTATATTCATAATTATATATGTACAGCTGGTATAAGGTATACATCTTCTTGTATATAGTAATATGGACCATGCTGGTATAACCTGGGTATCTCTTGTATATAATTATAGATGTACAGCTGTCTGTGAAGGTTTTCATTTATCCAGGTCATGGTATATCTGTAAAGAATAAATCAAGGCAACTGGACTTGCTGTAGATTTCTTGAAAACGTTTCACTCGTTCTTCCAACGAGCTTTCTCAATTCTGAGTGACTTGTACAAGAATTCTCTGGGAATAAATATGTCACTGAATCAACATCTGGTAGTTAGGTCATTATACCCAGCATGGGGTCAAAGGTGTTGATTCCATAGTCCTAATTGGAGTCAGTAGGAGATGGCCCATATCAGTACAAGAAGAGGTTTAACTTATACCAGCTGTACATACTAACACAGGCATACTTATCAGCACTTGTTAGAGTTCAGTCACGCTGTAGGGTGGCACCACCGCCTCCCTGCTGTTACCGCGTTGCTGAGTCCTCTTCCGGCTGGACAAAGGAGGAGGCAGCAGCAGCGGGGTCCGCTTTGAGCCCCACACAGAACGTCCTGATACACACATCAGGACATTCTAAAGTGCAGCCTAACTACTTATATTACAGGATACACATATTACTACTGGCGGGCCACAAAAAGCAAGGCCAAGGCAAGGCAACTATGTTGCATACCAGATCTTAAAAGTCCCGTACCATGACTTAAGAATGGAAAACAGCATAATCTAATAGTTTCATACGAGGTTCCCAAGGTCCAAGTGCAGGCCCCTCCTTGGGATGCTTACCTGATGATTTCGGTGTTCGTCCTGGTGGAGATCATAGTGGATTGTGACAGATCAGTCGTAGATTCTGTGAAAATGGAAGTCATGATGCCAGTATGACCGAACCGTCCTCCATTTACAGAACCTCACGGTGATTATTATTAATTAGTAATCAGTTGAGAAAATGTGGACTTGGTTAAATAACCTGAGCAACGTCCTTCTAGAACATGAAGCAATGTTCTCAATTAGTCTCTGTTACCTGGTTAATTGACTTTTCATTGTGAACATTTTACGGTGAACTGTACGTGCCCGTTTTACAGCAGCCGTTCTTTTGTTCTGAAATGTTTTCTGATGAACATGAAATGATAGACTTGTTATGTAGCAGTTCCTAAATTGATTTGCTCTTTTTCACATGAATTATCTATAGAAAGAGCATAGAGACATAAACGTGGACGTCACATCTTAGATTATGACACATTCAATTTCTTATATTTATTAATTTCGCTACCAGCTGATCTTATATTATTAAAGGTAGTCTGGCAGCAAATTTACACATATCAAGTCCTTCTTCGCCGCTATTGCTCTGTAGTTACCATAAACACTTTCAAAACTGGCAGCCGTCAGTGGTCATTATACTTCATATGCCTTGGCCCGGCAGTGATATGCAATGATGTTCGCTGGTGCGGGATTTCACTTAGTGCCTTTCATATCCCTGGGCACGGTGGTGATGTGCAGTGAGGTTCCTTGGCACTGGGTTTCAGAGAGAAATAGTCAGTGATGTAACTAAAACAGTGGGATGTCTTCCAGCAAGAAAGGGGATATCAACAGCTAGGCCCGGAGGCCATGGGCACTTACAGGCTCATTAGCATATGGCATCAAAGTACATTTTCGGACATCAGTAGCACAGACAAGGCTATGATTTTAAAACTGTTTATGACAAGTACAGAGCAAAAGTGACTGATTAATATGTGTAAATTTGCTGTCAGACTCCCTTTAAGGATCCTCCCATGCAGTGGTATAAATAGAGAAGTATAGTCCCCATAGCAAGGATCAAACTAGTCCGTCCGTCCAGTCATACCCACCACCACCACCACCACCACCACCACCACCACACACACACACGACAGAAGGGTTTCTGCCTAAACCCTTTTCAATGACCCTTGGACCATTTTTCCACTGCTTCATTTGCTAAAAGTTGTTCCTTTAGAGCAGGGGTGCACAACCTTTTCTGGTTGGGGGACACATTGTCAGCCTGAACCAATTCCAAGGGCCGAAAATAAAACTTAAAGGGGTATTAACAACTGAAATACTGTATTTTTGGCATATTGAACATACAGTATATACTATAAATGTCTAGTTACAGTTCTAGGACTCCCATCTAATAGGAGAATACATGAAAGATACATGTAAGAAGCCATAAGACATAGACCTACATGTCTTTTACCAGATGTTTAGGGGCCGCACAGAATGGTATCAAGGGCCGCATGTGGCCCCCGGGCCGCAGGTTGTGCACCCCTGCTTTAGAGGGTAGAGTCGTGACCAAATTTTCACTTCCAGTAGAAGAGGAGATAATCCCAACTAAGACTGGGCCCCCTTTTTCCCTGGGTCCCACAGCAGTCACATGGTCTGCCACTATGGTAGTTACGCCACTGTTCCCATGTGGACCTCAAAGCCTCATTTTGAGCTCTATTGGCATTGAGACTAAGAACTATAGAGTTCAATTGGAAACTATTTTGTTAAGCCATGTCAGTGGCGGACTGGGAACCTAAAGTGGCCCTGGAAAAAAAATACTAAAAGTGGCCCTGTTTTGTAGTTGGGTCCAAATTGATGGAAGGCAGGGCCAGCAATACCATAGTGTTGCACATTATACCATCACTACCACAGTCCATCACAAAATACTGCCAGCAGCACAAAATACTTCCCCAAAAACTTCCACTGGCTGGCCGTGAGGAGGGTCCAGGCGGCCCCCTGGGCATCGGCCCACCGGGATATTTCTCTGTGAGGGCTATGGCCAATCCGCCCCTGGGCTATGTCGTCCATTCATTGCATTGCCGGCACTCATGCTAGCTCCAGAGACCATGCTGCCACCCACTATCAGATGTGGTCAGCCTTAGCTTGCTATATCCAAGAAAACAAATGCTCCTGATGTCATGCTGTAAAGTTACAAGAGTGTAGAAATGCTTCCAGCAAAGTTTAGCTAGCAACTAATGGTGCACTTTGTGTACACTAGCTAGCCTAGACTTTGAGAGGCAGCAAACGTATGGTACGCTGCGTGTTCCTTACTGACAGCGGAGAGCACAGCTCTGATCCATAATGAGCAGTGAGTTGATTTAACCTAATTTAACCTAGCGCTTTGCTGTTAACGCCTTCCAGAAGGACGGTGCAGTCGGTCATTAGTCTGTTCTTGCCAATGAGCATCTGCAGCCCGGTCTGAGTAAAACACCAAACTGAGACGAGTTTGAAGAGAGCCACTGCTAATAGCAGGCGGCAAATTAATGCAGAGACGTTACATAACCGGGTCTTCTTCATAGCTCACTTGCCTCATCTGTCACTCCTTCTGCACTGAAACACAGTAGGGTATATAGCCAGTTCTAATATATATCTGAAATAAACACATTTTTGTTTTATTGTAATTGTTTTTTCAATCAGTGAAATTACAGTTAGTTTGGAACTGAATACCAGTATTATTGGGTATCAGTAATGGTCCTGTTAGGATACAGCCACACGGTCAGGTTTCCTGATGCAGTTTTGGAAGCCAAATTTAGGACTGGATCAAAAAAGTAGAGAAAGTATGTTGCAAAGTATGATGCAAAAATTATTGAGGAGGAACTATTGCTACCGCAGTCATTTCTTGCACTTCAGTTCTATTGATTATTGGCAGTACATCCCGATTTACACAGGGCGAAGAGCTGCCAATAATCGGGCATCTTTCACTCTGACTGAAGGATGCAATCAGCCAACAAGCCAGTGCTTGCTCGTTTATTGGCTTATCATCTGCACAATTATACGGCCCAGGTAACGGGAATGAGTTTTCCTATAAACACTTGTTCCCAATAATTGGCGTAAAAATTAGATGGTTTGGGCGTTCATACGTAAGCACAAGACTGTCTTCACCATGTGTCTTAATGGGAACCTGTCACCACGTAAAAGCAATCTGTAGACAGCATGTTATAGAGCAGGAGGAGCCGAGCAGATTATGATATATAGTTTTTTAAGAAAAGATTCACAAGACTGACAGCAATACAGAGAGCATAATGGGAAGATACAGTAAAAAAATACAGTGACTATCTCTAGTTACTGTTGGGATTTCTGTTCTAAAGGCTCATGGGCCCTGGTGCAAGAGTTTAGCTTGAGCCCCCCTTCCCTGTGTGCAAACCATGAGTCTTTATTCTCCATTGTATAGTAAAAGCCATAGCACTTTTCCCATTACCTGATTTTTTTTCTCTGTATTAGGTGCTTTGTACTGAAATAGATAATATGGCACACAGGAAGGTCCAATAGCCAAATGAGGTGCTCACAGTAGAGTAGTAACACCCTGACTACTCAAAGAAAACTGTGTATAGAAAAAACATATATACTGGGCACTCTTCGGATATTGGGACTAATATTGAATTTATTTGCAATAAAATATGATAGGATAAATTGAATAAAATACAATAAATACAGAAGAGTAAAATGTTTTCACCGCGCTGGTGGGCTGTAGGTGCGGTGACCACAATGTCAATCAATGGTCTCTTGACATCGTGGTTACTGCACCTACAGCCCACCAGCGCGGTGTAAACAGAGCAAAGTTGGCGGGACATACAGTACATAGAATCTGCTAAGAACCGCATCCAGGCACTTGAAGATACAGCGGTAAGAGCGTTCCTATGTATTGCCGGCATCGGCCACACACAAGGCAGACTGTGTTACAGCGGGACGCCGCAGCACATTTTGTGATTGATGTGATGACTAGTCTGATCATTTTATTTTTTGCGGGTCGGCCGCTGCACAAGGAGACCTAGTCTCAGTATACTTGAACTGAGGACTTTTTAATACAGGACAGAGGATTTCAATCAGTTTGTGATCTGTTATAATCGCCATCTGTAATCGCACAAGTTGGCGTTAGTGGGGTGACTTGTTGCATATTCAGAAGATTCATTTGGCAAAAGACATTTTTGTATGATTGTGTAGTGTCAGTGTATCCATTTATGTGAATTGAACGACCTGGATTCTGTAGCTGGTACATTTAGGGTGAACATTGATTGATTCAGTTGCTGCTGGTTACAACCTTCAGATTTACACCTGCATTTTACTCTTCTGTATTTATTGTATTTTATTCAATTTATCCTATCATATTTTATTGCAAATAAATTCAATATTAGTCCCAATATTCGAAGATGTTTTTTCTATATTAGGTGCTTTGTGTTTTTCTTTCTTCCTTCCTGGTTAGGAAGTTTTATGTCCTTACTTTTTTTTCTGATGTTTGCCATTGCAGTGTCCTTAGCATCTAGCACGGTTGGTTTGGCTGGACAGGTCGTTCACACAGAAAGTACAGAAGTGGTGCTGTCTGCTGACCCCATAGTAGGATTTGGAATACAACTTCAGGGCAGTGTATTTGCCACAGAGACCTTGTCTTCTCCGCCTTTAATTTCCTATATTGATGTTGACAGCCCGGCTGAAAGGTGAGCTAACAAATATTTAAGTGGCCAATAAAATGATTATTCTCTATTTTAAAGCATCATTAATTCCAGGTTGCTGTATATATGAAATACTTAATAGAACACTAGGTTCAATAAACACAAACTGATTGACAGATGAAGAAGGACCCTGCCGGTGGGGTCTTACAAACCATCTACATATGGCTTGTTTTCTAAGGGTGTCCAGTGAATGGTGATGGGCTTCTTGAAAGAACCCAAAATAGAAAGCCAACTACTACTTCTATTCCCGACGGGAAAACACTGCCTTTTCACGCTGCTTCCACTGGGGGGAACTCAGTGCAAAGAGATGTTTACAGCTTCCATTACAGACAATAGTAACTGTATAAATTCTTATTAAGTGAGCTCCCCTAGTGGTATATTATTAATATATTATGTGAAGGGAAGCAGGAAACGTAGTTCTGGATAATAGGGGAGTTATCATTATATTTATGCCAGTTGTCTGGTATAAATAATTAATAATGTGGTTAGAATGAGTATTTATGAAGCATCCGTTCTATGTTGTGTGACATAGAAGTCAGATAAAATGGGTGAGGCCGAGGGTGACTTTTCCTTCTAATTACATTTTTTTAAATTAAAATTTCTTCCTCTTAAAAAAAAAAAAAAGTACATTTATCAGAATTCTGGGGCATTCTGCTTTTCTTTCCACATTGCCTGGCAATGTACAGGTACTGGGAAAATGGGTGAGGATGGGGGCCCATATTAAGTTTTGCTGTGGGGCCCTATGAGATCTGAGTACACCCTTGCCTACGGGATCCTTATTTGACACAAGTGCTGTGTGGATACTTATTTTTTTAATGTCCATCAATACCTGATTGCAGCATGTATACAGAGAATGTGCTCATTTCTAACATTCTAGAAAATGAAATCTGTATATCCCCTGGGTTTTGTGGGTTACCGCTTCAAAGCAAGGGGAACCTTACTCTTTACAGTGTAGGTGTATACACTGAGGACTATTAATATTCATGCAGTGACTGAAGTTGCCCGCGGTGTGAAATTGCCAGGTTGGACTGCTTTTATTGCACACATCCAGGCTCTTTTCCCACTCGCTGGAGCCTTTGCTCTTCCCAAATGATTATGTGAATGGGTACGGCGCAGCTTACTTTCTCTCTTCTGTTTGAGCAAAAAAAAATCCTTTTTTTCGGACAGCAAATTTATCAAAGCTTTTTTGTTTGTAATACTTTTCTTGGCTCCTAATAAATAATGCAGGATCATTCACTCTGCGTGCAGCATATAATGAAATTTCTGTCCTGACAATAAAATATCATGTTCTTGATCTGGTATGAGAAGATTAACAAGTTCCAGAGGCTTTATCATGCAGGCTTTTCCATCGGGGGGCCGCAGGCTATATTAATTACAAAAGAGAACATGCGCTGAAAGGGGCTGCCACATTGAGGACTCTAATATTCTCTGTGCCATTGGGGAACTTTCATCAGCCAGCACTATGTGTGAGCTCTGATCACATCGGAAGAAAATGCTAGTTTTGAATTATTAATTACCTCTTTGGGACATTTTACAGACATCTGAACCTCACAGGTTCCTTTCTACATAGATTTAGGGTGTTGTGGTTTTACCTTGCAGGAGGCATTCACACAGGAGGTCCCTCTATACATTTCACTTCTGTTTCTATTCCTGTTGATGTACAAATTATTCCACGAATAAAAACTGTATCTCCTTGTAGATGTGGAGTGATACAGGTAGGAGACCGAGTCATGGCGATAAATGGGGTTCAGACAGAGGACAGCACCTTTGAAGAGGCCAATCAACTGCTAAGAGATGCAACCATCGCTGGGAAAGTCACCCTGGAAATAGAATTTGATGTTGCAGGTTAGTTCAGAAATTTTACTTGGCTATTAATTTATTTGATTAGAACTTAGCGTATTCTGGATGAAAGATTTCGAACTACATTGGTCTTCTGTGAGCAGTTTATGTAGTATAGGCCACAGCGTAGTCACTAATAAGGTACTGTATCTGACTGTGTGAGGTTATCTAGAGATTAGTAGAGGCTTTATATATGACAAGAAAGTCTCAATGATGTTTTTGTCATTGCCTCATTACCTGCCAGTATTTGCTTGGTTTAGAGTAGGTGGGTATAGCAGACATATGGATTGTCTATATTAAAAAGAATGAAGACCAGCATCTCAAAAGTTTAGTATGGAGGAAACTGCCCCTGCATCCACAAGTCACAGCCCCAAAAAGGTGACATTTCATGTACTCTGATAAGAGTTTCTTCTGTCCTGAAATTTTAACACCTAACTCCTTTTATGAGGTTAGTGGTACTCCTTCGAGCTGAACATTGCTCCGTGAAATTTGCTCACTGATGGTATATTATATTGGTCTCCTTCCTCTCTAGAGTCTGTGATACCCAGCAGTGGGACATTCCATGTGAAACTACCAAAGAAACACAATGTGGAGCTTGGCATCACCATTAGCTGTAAGTATATGTGTTAATTATAGGTTCACATTCTAATCTCTCCAATCAATCTTTATGTATAAAATAGACCACGCTAATTAGATATCAGTGGACACTTGCACTGGTGAGGCCTCATTATTTCAGGAGGATTCTGAGGCTGTGTTCCCGTCAGGTTTTTGACCCACATTTAATGTGTACACACATAAGTAGATTGGACCAACACAAGTAGATGGGACCGGCAATACAGTAGTGCAGCACAAAATACTGCCTCACAGAATCAAATACCACAGTCCAGCACAAAATACCACTCCTGCAGAATCAAATACCACAGTGCAGCACAAAATACTGCCTCACAGAATCAAATACCACAGTGCAGCACAAAATACTACTCCTGCAGAATCAAATACCACAGTGCAGCACAAAATACTGCCGTTTTCTATGCATTATTCAACTGTATCACAGTCCTGAGGACAGTGATACAGTTGAAAGCAGGAGGGCACCTGCAGCTGCCGGACAAGTGCATAAGTACTTTATGCTCCTAGAATAAAGGGGCTTTTCTCGACATTTTTATACTGCTGACCTATCAGGATAGGTCATCAGTATGTGATCAGAGGGGGTCAGACACCTGGGTCCCCCGACAATCAGCTGCTCGAGAGATTACATGTTCATCATTCACGTGGCCTAGAAGAAGCTCAGCCCCATAGAAGTGAATGGGGCTAAGTTCAATACCAAGTACAGCTGCTACACAATGTACGACGCTGAACTTGGTAAGTTGCTAGATGGCAGCGGCACTCACAGGACTCCCAGTGCCCTCTCAAAACAGCTGATCGGCAGGGATCTTGGGTGTCGAACCCCCACGATCAATAATGATGACCTGTCCATGAGGTAGGTCATCAGTATAAGGCTACATTCACACGAACGTTGTTTGTTTCCGTGTCCATAGGATGCGGACCCATTCATTTTAATAGGTCGTCAAAAAATGCGGATAGCACACCGTTTGCTGTCCGCATCAGTATGTTCGTTCCGTAGCCCTGCAAAAAAAATAGAATATGTTCTATTCTTGTCCGTTTTAGGCATTGTTATAATGGAACCGCAAAAAAACAAAACATATGGCATATGGATGTCATCCGTTTCTTTTTGCTGATCTGCAATTTGCATACCGCAAAACACATACGGTCGTGTGCATGTAGCCTAAAAATGTTGGATAACCCTTTTAATTAATACTCAGAGCTCCAGATTATTATGTATCCAGCTTTCAGCCAAGAGGAGGGCTTGGGTGGCCTGTTGAGCCTTGTCCTACTGGAAAATTTCCCTGTAGGGTCTATAGACAGTCCACCCCTTACGTATACATTGAATGGATGCCATATATCTGTCACCATAGGGTTCCACCCTAAAAAAAAAAAAAAAAAACTTGTAATGTTTATGCTTTTTGCTGGACTTTGCAGAATGTAAAAGCATGGCGTACCAAACTTCTGCATCCCTTTTTTTGTCAGCATATACTGTATGCCAAACGAGGGACAAAAACTTGATGTGAGCAGCTGATTCTATGAAAAACTAGATCCATAAATGTATGCATCATGACCTGTCCATAATCCAATAACCAACCGATCGATCACAAGTTCTTCATCACTCATTTTATGTACATTACATCTAGTGGAAATATTAATATATTAATATAGATGTTTAACTATTCGATACAGATGCTGAACACCCCCTTGGGGCCTTATGACACGTTGCATGGATTAGCTAGAAACAAATGTTATATGAGGCAGTAATGGCATTGATTGAAAAGATCAAACTGCTGAATAAAAGACAATGAAAGGCACTTAAAGATGCATAGCGAAGAGCACAGTATGCGTAGGACAGGAACTGATGAATTATGGATGGAGTCAGCTGTGGGACATAGATATAGGCTGGAGAGCTTTAAGTTAAGTTACTACTGTCTCCTTTTCACTTAACGGACCAGCGATAATGTCAAGTGAGGAGCTATCGGGTTATTTCCCAGTGGGTATGGCAGGAAGCTGGCATGGCTAACAAGTCATTAAAGTCACTGGGCC
>JAKVIS010004932.1:0-12926 GCA_033119425.1 Bufotes viridis
TTGTGTTGTAGACCCATAACTGGGGCTCCACATTTATTTGCATATTCCCTTTTCCCAGGGAACTTTGCACTTGGATTGCTGTGTTGAGACTCTTAAGTGAGGCTCCGCGGTGTTTTTTGTAGCTGGTCTCCCTGAGGAGATCAGCTATTGTTATGTTTGGGTGGTCTCCGAGGCATTGCTCCCGGTTAGCCAGAATCCTACTCCGCACTGATGAGGGGCAACACCCCGAAACAGCTGTCTGTGGATGGATAACTGGCTTCCCCGTCACATCCTTAAAGCTTGTAAAAAAGCGGGATCTTGACATAGGGGCCACTTAATATGGTGGATTTGGTGATCTTTGTAATGGAGACACCCCTTTGCTTAGTTTTCCTTCCTTTGAGGGATATCTGGCTTTCATTGTGTTGTAGACCCATAACTGGGGCTCCACATTTATTTTGCATATTCCTTTTTCCCAGTGAACTTTGCACTTCGGAATGCTGTGTTGAGACTCTTAAGTGAGGCTCCGCGGTGTTTTTTGTAGCTGGTCTCCCTGAGGAGATCAGCTATTGTTGTGTTTTGGTGGTCTCCGATGCATTGCTCCCGGTTAACCAGAATCCTACTCCGCACTGATGAGGAGTAACACCCCGAAACAGCTGTCTGGGGATGGATAACTGGCTTTGGATTTACCTGTCACATCCTTCAAGATTGTAATAAAAAGCGGGATCTTGACATAGGGGCCACTTAATATGGTGGATTTGGTGATCTCTGTAATGGAGACACCCCTTTGCTTGGTTTTCCTTCCTTTGAGGGATATCTGGCTTTCATTGTGTTGTAGACCCATAACTGCGGCTCCACATTTATTTTGCATATTCCCTTTTCTCAGGGAATTTTGCACTTCGGATTGCTGTGTTGAGACTCTTAAGTGTGGCTCCGCGGTGTTTTTTGTAGCTGGTCTCCCTGAGGAGATCAGCTATTGTTGTGTTTGGGTGGTCTCCGAGGCATTGCTCCCGATTAGCCAGAATCCTACTCCGCACTGATGAGGGGCAACACCCCGAAACAGCTGTCTGTGGATGGATAACTGGCTTAGGTTTTCCCCGTCACATCCTTAAAGCTTGTAAAAGAAAGCGGGATCTTCACATAGGGGCCACTTAACATGGTGGATTTGGTGATCTCTGTAATGGAGACACCCCTTTGCTTGGTTTTCCTTCCTTTGAGGGATATCTGGCTTTCATTGTGTTGTAGACCCATAACTGGGGCTCCACATTTATTTTGCATATTCCCTTTTCCCAGGGAACTTTGCACTTCGGATTGCTGTGTTGAGACTCATAAGTGAGGCTCCGAGGTGTTTTTTGTAGCTCGTCTCCCTGAGTAAATCAGCTATTGTTGAGTTTGGGTGGTCTCCGAGTCATTGCTCCCGGTTAGCCAGAATCCTACTCCGCACTGATGAGGGGGCAACACCCCGAAACAGCTGTCTGTGGATGGATAACTGGCTTAGGTTTTCCCCGTCACATCCTTAAAGCTTGTAAAAAATAAAATGGGATTTTGACAGAGGGGCCACTTAATATGGTGGATTTGGTGATCTCTGTAATGGAGACACCTTTTTGCTTGGTTTTCCTTCCTTTGAGGGATATCTGGCTTTCATTGTGTTGTAGACCCATAACTGGGGCTCCACATTTATTTTGCATATTCCCTTTTCTCAGGGAATTTTGCACTTCGGATTGCTGTGTTGAGACTCTTAAGTGAGGCTCCGCGGTGTTTTTTGTAGCTGGTCTCCCTGAGGAGATCAGCTATTGTTGTGTTTGTGTGGTCCCCGAGTCATTGCTCCCGGTTAGCCAGAATCCTACTCCGCACTGATGAGGGGGCAACACCCCGAAACAGCTGTCTGTGGATGGATAACTGGCTTAGGTTTTCCCCGTCACATCCTTCAAGCTTGTAAAAAAAGCGGGATCTTGACATAGGGGCCACTTAATATGGTGGATTTGGTGATCTATGTAATGGAGACACCCCTTTGCTTGGTTTTCCTTCCTTTGAGGAATATCTGGCTTTCACTGTGTTGTAGACCCATAACTGGGGCTCCACATTTATTTTGCATATTCCCTTTTCCCAGGGAACTTTGCACTTCAGATTGCTGTGTTGAGACTCTTAAGTGAGGCTCCGCGGTGTTTTTTGTAGCTGGTCTCCCTGAGGAGATCAGCTATTGTTGTGTTTGGGTGGTCTCCGAGGCATTGCTCCAGGTTACCCAGAATCCTACTCCACACTGATGAGGGGCAACACCCCGAAACAGCTGTCTGCGGATGGATAACTGGCTTAGGTTTTCCCCTTCACATCGTTATAGCTTGTAAAAAAAGCGGGATCTTGACATAGGGGCCACTTAATATGGTGGATTTGGTGATCTCTGTAATGGAGACACCCCTTTGCTTGGTTTTCCTTCCTTTGTGGGATATCTGGCTTTCATTGTGTTGTAGACCCATAACTGGGGCTCCACATGAATTTTGCATATTCCCTTTTCCCAGGGAATTTTGCACTTCGGATTGCTGTGTTGAGACTCTTAAGTGTGGCTCCGTGGTGTTTTTTGTAGCTGGTCTCCCTGAGGATATCAGCTATTGTTGTGTTTGGGTGGTCTCCGAGGCATTGCTCCCGATTAGCCAGAATCCTACTCCACACTGATGAGGGGGCAACACCCCGAAACAGCTGTCTGTGGATGGATAACTGGCTTAGATTTTCCCCGTCACATCCTTCAAGCTTGTAAAAAAAGCGGGATCTTGACATAGGGGCCACTTAATATGGTGGATTTGGTGATCTCTGTAATGGAGAAACCCTTTTGCTTGGTTTTCCTTCCTTTGAGGGATATCTGGCTTTCATTGTGTTGTAGACCCATAACTGGGACTCCACATTTATTTTGCATATTCCTTTTTCCCAGGGAACTTTGCACTTCGGATTGCTGTGTTGAGACTCTTAAGTGTGGCTCCGCAGTGTTTTTTGTAGCTGGTCTCCCTGAGGAGATCAGCTATTGTTGTGTTTGGGTGGTCTCCGAGGCATTGCTCCCGGTTAGCCAGAATCCAACTCCGCACTGATGAGGGGCAACACTCCGAAACAGCTGGCTGGGGATGGATAACTGGCTTTGGTTTTCCCCGTCACATCCTTCAAGCTTGTAAAAAAAGCGGGATCTTGACATAGGGGCCACTTAATATGGTGGATTTGGTGATCTTTGTAATGGAGACACCCCTTTGCTTGGTTTTCCTTCCTTTGAGGAATATCTGGCTTTCAATGTGTTGTAGACCCATAACTGGGGCTCCACATTTATTTTGCATATTCCCTTTTCCCAGGGAACTTTGCACTTCGGATTGCTGTGTTGAGACTCTTAAGTGAGGCTCCGCATTGTTTTTTGTAGCTGGTCTCTCTGAGGAGATCAGCTATTGTTGTGTTTGGGTGGTCTCCGAGGCATTGCTCCCGGTTAGCCAGAATCCTACTCCACACTGATGAGGGGCAACACCCCGAAACAGCTGTCTGTGGATGGATAACTGGCTTAGGTTTTCCCTGTCACATCCTTAAAGCTTGTAAAAAAGCGGGATCTTGACATAGGGGCCACTTAATATGGTGGATTTGGTGATCTCTGTAATGGAGACACCCCTTTGCTTGGTTTTCCTTCCTTTGAGGGATATCTGGCTTTCATTGTGTTGTAGACCCATAACTGGGGCTCCACATTTATTTTGCATATTCCCTTTCCCAAGGAATTTTGCACTTCGGATTGCTGTGTTGAGACTCTTAAGTGTGGCTCCGCGGTGTTTTTGTAGCTGGTCTCCCTGAGGAGATCAGCTATTGTTGTGTTTGGTGTGGTCTCCGAGGCATTGCTCCCGGTTAGCCAGAATCCTACTCCACACTGATGAGGGGCAACACCCGAAACAGCTGTCTGTGGATGGATAACTGGCTTAGGTTTTCCCTGTCACATCCTTAAAGCTTGTAAAAAAGCGGGATCTTGACATAGGGGCCACTTAATATGGTGGATTTGGTGATCTCTGTAATGGAGACACCCCTTTGCTTGGTTTTCCTTCCTTTGAGGGATATCTGGCTTTCATTGTGTTGTAGACCCATAACTGGGGCTCCACATTTATTTTGCATATTCCTTTTTCCCAGGAACTTTGCACTTGGATTGCTGTGTTGAGACTCTTAAGTGAGGCTCAGCGGTGTTTTTTGTAGCTGGTCTCCTGAGGAGATCAGCTATTGTTGTGTTTGGGTGGTCTCCGAGGCATTGCTCCCGGTTAGCCAGAATCCTACTCCGCACTGATGAGGGGCAACACCCTGAAACAGCTGTCTGTGGATGGATAACTGGCTTTAGGTTTTCCCCGTCCACATCCTTAAAGCTTGTAAAAATAAAGTGGGATCTTGACATAGGGGCCACTTAATATGGTGGATTTGGTGATCTCTGTAATGGAGACACCCTTTGCTTGGTTTTCCTTCCTTTGAGGGATATCTGGCTTTCATTGTGTTGTAGACCCATAACTGGGGCTCCACATTTATTTTGCATATTCCCTTTTCCCAGGGAACTTTGCACTTCGGATTGCTGTGTTGAGACTCTTAAGTGAGGCTCCGCGGTGTTTTTGTAGCTGGTCTCCTGAGGAGATCAGCTATTGTTGTGTTTGGGTGGTCTCCGAGGCATTGCTCCCGGTTAGCCAGAATCCTACTCCGCACTGATGAGGGGCAACACCCCGAAACAGCTGTCTGTGGATGGATAACTGGCTTTGGTTTTCCCCGTCACATCCTTCAAGCTTGTAAAAAGCGGGATCTTGACATAGGGGCCACTTAATATGGTGGATTTGGTGATCTATGTAATGGAGACACCCTTTGCTTGGTTTTCCTTCCTTTGAGGGATATCTGGCTTTCATTGTGTTGTAGACCCATAACTGGGGCTCCACATTTATTTGCATATTCCCTTTTCCCAGGAACTTTGCACTTCGGATTGCTGTGTTGAGACTCTTAAGTGAGGCTCCGCGGTGTTTTTTGTAGCTGGTCTACCTGAGGAGATCAGCTATTGTTGTGTTTGGTGTGGTCTCCGAGGCATTGCTCCCGGTTAGCCAGAATCCAACTCCGCACTGATGAGGGGCAACACCCCGAAACAGCTGACTGGGGATGGATAACTGGCTTTGGTTTTCCCCGTCACATCCTTCAAGCTTGTAAAAAAAGCGGGATCTTGACATAGGGGCCACTTAATATGGTGGATTTGGTGATCTCTGTAATGGAGACACCCCTTTGCTTGGTTTTCCTTCCTTTGAGGAATATCTGGCTTTCAATGTGTTGTAGACCCATAACTGGGGCTCCACATTTATTTTGCATATTCCCTTTTCCCAGGGAACTTTGCACTTCGGATTGCTGTGTTGAGACTCTTAAGTGAGGCTCCGCGGTGTTTTTGTAGCTGGTCTCTCTGAGGAGATCAGCTATTGTTGTGTTTGGGTGGTCTCCGAGGCATTGCTCCCGGTTAGCCAGAATCCTACTCCGCACTGATGAGGGGCAACACCCCGAAACAGCTGTCTGTGGATGGATAACTGGCTTAGGTTTTCCCGTCACATCCTTAAAGCTTGTAAAAAGCGGGATCTTGACATAGGGGCCACTTAATATGGTGGATTTGGTGATCTCTGTAATGGAGACACCCCTTTGCTTGGTTTTCCTTCCTTTGAGGGATATCTGGCTTTCATTGTGTTGTAGACCCATAACTGGGGCTCCACATTTATTTTGCATATTCCCTTTTCCCAGGGAACTTTGCACTTCGGATTGCTGTGTTGAGACTCTTAAGTGAGGCTCCGCGGTGTTTTTGTAGCTGGTCTCCTGAGGAGATCAACTATTGTTGTGTTTGGGTGGTCTCCGAGGCATTGCTCCCGGTTAGCCAGAATCCTACTCCACACTGATGAGGGCAACACCTCGAAACAGCTGTCTGTGGATGGATAACTGGCTTAGGTTTTCCCTGTCACATCCTTATAGCTTGTAAAAAAGCGGGATCTTCACATAGGGCCACTTTATATGGTGGATTTGGTGATCTCTGTAATGGAGACACCCCTTTGCTTGGTTTTCCTTCCTTTGAGGGATATCTGGCTTTCATTGTGTTGTAGACCCATAACTGGGGCTCCACATTTATTTTGCATATTCCCTTTTCCCAGGGAACTTTGCACTTCGGATTGCTGTGTTGAGACTCTTAAGTGAGGCTCCGCGGTGTTTTTGTAGCTGGTCTCCCTGAGGAGATCAGCTATTGTTGTGTTTGGGTGGTCTCCGAGGCATTGCTCCCGGTTAGCCAGAATCCTACTCCGCACTGATGAGGGGCAACACCCGAAACAGCTGTCTGTGGATGGATAACTGGCTTAGGTTTTCCCCGTCACATCCTTCAAGCTTGTAAAAAGCGGGATCTTGACATAGGGGCCACTTAATATGGTGGATTTGGTGATCTCTGTAATGGAGACACCCCTTTGCTTAGTTTTCCTTCCTTTGAGGGATATCTGGCTTTCATTGTGTTGTAGACCCATAACTGGGGCTCCACATTTATTTTGCATATTCCCTTTTCTCAGGGAATTTTGCACTTCGGATTGCTGTGTTGAGACTCTTAAGTGTGGCTCCGCAGTGTTTTTGTAGCTGGTCTCCCTGAGGAGATCAGCTATTGTTGTGTTTGGGTGGTCTCCGAGGCATTGCTCCAGGTTAGCCAGAATCCTACTCCACACTGATGAGGGGCAACACCCCGGAACAGCTGTCTGCGGATGCATAACTGGCTTAGGTTTTCCCGTTCACATCGTTATAGCTTGTAAAAAAAGCGGGATCTTGACATAGGGGCCACTTAATATGGTGGATTTGGTGATCTCTGTAATGGAGACACCCCTTTGCTTGGTTTTCCTTCCTTTGAGGGATATCTGGCTTTCATTGTGTTGTAGACCCATAACTGGGGCTCCACATTTATTTTGCATATTCCTTTTTCCCAGGGAAATTTGCACTTCGGATTGCTGTGTTGAGACTCTTAAGTGAGGCTCCGCTGTATTTTTTGTAGCTGGTCTCCCTGAGGAGATCAGCTATTGTTGTGTTTGGGTGGTCTCTGAGGCATTGCTCCCGGTTAACCAGAATCCTACTCCGCACTGATGAGGAGTAACACCCCGAAACAGCTGTCTGGGGATGGATAACTGGCTTTGGTTTTACCTGTCACATCCTTCAAGATTGTAAAAAAAAGCGGGATCTTGACATAGGGGCCACTTAATATGGTGGATTTGGTGATCTCTGTAATGGAGACACCCCTTTGCTTGGTTTTCCTTCCTTTGAGGGATATCTGGCTTTCATTGTGTTGTAGACCCATAACTGGGGCTCCACATTTATTTTGCATATTCCCTTTTCTCAGGGAATTTTGCACTTCGGATTGCTGTGTTGAGACTCTTAAGTGAGGCTCCGCGGTGTTTTTTGTAGCTGGTCTCCCTGAGGAGATCAGCTATTGTTATGTTTGGGTGGTCTTCGAGGCATTGCTCCCGGTTAGCCAGAATCCTACTCCGCACTTATGAGGGGCAACACCCCGAAACAGCTGTCTGTGGATGGATAACTGGCTTAGGTTTACCCCGTCACATCCTTAAAGCTTGTAAAAAAAAGCGGGATCTTGACATAGGGGCCACTTAATATGGTGGATTTGGTGATCTCTGTAATGGAGACACCCCTTTGCTTGGTTTTCCTTCCTTTGAGGGATATCTGGCTTTCATTGTGTTGTAGACCCATAACTGGGGCTCCACATTAATTTTGCATATTCCCTTTTCCCAGGGAATTTTGCACTTCGGATTGCTGTGTTGAGACTCTTAAGTGTGGCTCCGTGGTGTTTTTTGTAGCTGGTCTCCCTGAGGAGATCAGCTATTGTTGTGTTTGGGTGGTCTCCGAGACATTGCTCCCGGTTAGCCAGAATCCTACTCCTCACTGATGAGGGGAAACACATCGAAACAGCTGTCTGTGGATGGATAACTGGCTTAGGTTTCCCCCGTCACATCCTTAAAGCTTGTAAAAAAAGCTGGATCTTAAAATAGGGGCCATTTAATATGGTGGATTTGGTGATCTCTGTAATGGAGACACCTCTTTGCTTGGTTTTCCTTCCTTTGAGGGATATCTGGCTTTCATTGTGTTGTAGACCCATAACTGGCGCTCCACATTTATTTTGCATATTCCCTTTTCCCAGGGAACTTTGCCCTTCGGATTGCTGCGTTGAGACTCTTAAGTAAGGCTCCGCGGTGTTTTTTGTAGCTGGTCTCCCTGAGGAGATCAGCTATTGTTGTGTTTGGGTGGTCTACGAGGCATTGCTCCAGGTTAGCCAGAATCCTACTCCACACTGATGAGGGGCAACACCCCGAAACAGCTGTCTGCGGATGGATAACTGGCTTAGGTTTTCCCCTTCACATCGTTATAGCTTGTAAAAAGCAGGATCTTGACATAGGGGCCACTTAATATTGTGGATTTGGTGATCTCTGTAATGGAGACACCCCTTTGCTTGGTTTTCCTTCCTTTGAGGGATATCTGGCTTTCATTGTGTTGTAGACCCATAACTGGGGCTCCACATTTATTTTGCATATTCCCTTTTCCCAGGGAATTTTGCACTTCGGATTGCTGTGTTAAGACTCTTAAGAGTGGCTCCGTGGTGTTTTTTGTAGCTGGTCTCCCTGAGGAGATCAGCTATTGTTGTGTTTGGGTGGTCTCCGAGGCATTGCTCCCGGTTAGCCAGAATCCTACTCCGCACTGATGAGGGGCAACACCCCGAAACAGCTGTCTGTGGATGGATAACTGCCTTAGGTTTTCCCCGTCACATCCTTAAAGCTTGTAAAAAAAAAGCGAGATCTTCATATAGGGGCCACTTAATATGGTGGATTTGGTGATCTCTGTAATGGAGACACCCCTTTGCTTGGTTTTCCTTCCTTTGAGGGATATCTGGCTTTCATTGTGTTGTAGACCCATAACTGGGGCTCCACATTTATTTTGCATATTCCCTTTTCCCAGTGAACTTTGCACTTCGGATTGCTGTGTTGAGGGACTCTTAAGTGAGGCTCCGCTTGGTGTTTTTTGTAGCTGGTCTCCCTGAGGAGATCAGCTATTGTTATGTTTGGGTGGTCTCCGAGGTATTGCTCCCGGTTAGCCAGAATCCTACTCCGCACTGATGAGGGGCAACACCCCGAAACAGCTGTCTGTGGATGGATAACTGGCTACCCCGTCACATCCTTAAAGCTTGTAAAAAAAAGCGGGATCTTGACATAGGGGCCACTTAATATGGTGGATTTGGTGATCTTTGTAATGGAGACACCCCTTTGCTTGGTTTTCCTTCCTTTGAGGGATATCTGGCTTTCATTGTGTTGTAGACCCATAACTGGGGCTCCACATTTATTTTGCATATTCCTTTTTCCCAGGGAACTTTGCACTTCGGATTGCTGTGTTGAGACTCTTAAGTGAGGCTCCGCGGTGTTTTTTGTAGCTGGTCTCCCTGAGGAGATCAGCTATTGTTGTGTTTGGGTGGTCTCCGAGGCATTGCTCCCGGTTAACCAGAATCCTACTCCGCACTGATGAGGAGTAACACCCCGAAACAGCTGTCTGGGGATGGAAAACTAGCTTTGGTTTTACCTGTCACATCCTTCAAGATTGTAAAAAAACGGGATCTTGACATAGGGGCCACTTAATATGGTGGATTTGGTGATCTCTGTAATGGAGACATCCCTTTGCTTGATTTTCCTTCCTTTGAGGGATATCTGGCTTTCATTGTGTTGTAGACCCATAACTGGGGCTCCACATTTATTTTGCATATTCCCTTTTCTCAGGGAATTTTGCACTTCGGATTGCTGTGTTGAGACTCTTAAGTGTGGCTCAGCGGTGTTTTTTGTAGCTGGTCTCCCTGAGGAGATCAGCTATTGTTGTGTTTGGGTGGTCTCCGAGGCATTGCTCTCGATTAGCCAGAATCCTACTCCGCACTGATGAGGGGCAACACCCCGAAACAGCTGTCTGTGGATGGATAACTGGCTTAGGTTTTCCCCGTCACATCCTTAAAGCTTGTAAAAGAAAGCGAGCTCATCACATAGTGGCCACTTAACATGGTGGATTTGGTGATCTCTGTAATGGAGACACCCCTTTGCTTGGTTTTCCTTCCTTTGAGGGATATCTGGCTTTCATTGTGTTGTAGACCCATAAGTGGGGCTCCACATTTATTTTGCATATTTCCTTTTCCCAGGGAACTTTGCACTTCGGATTGCTGTGTTGAGACTCTTAAGTGAGGCTCCGCGGTGTTTTTTGTAGCTCGTTTCCCTGAGGAGATCAGCTATTGTTGTGTTTGGGTGGTCTCCGAGGCATTGCTCCCGGTTAGCCAGAATCCTACTCCGCACTGATGAGGGGCAACACCCCGAAACAGCTGTCTGGGGATGGATAACTGGCTTAGGTTTACCCCGTCACATCCTTAAAGCTTGTAAAAAAAAGCGGGATCTTGACATAGGGGCCACTTAATATGGTGGATTTGGTGATCTCTGTAATGGAGACACCCCTTTGCTTGGTTTTCCTTCCTTTGAGGGATATCTGGCTTTCATTGTGTTGTAGACCCATAACTGGGGCTCCACATTTATTTTGCATATTCCTTTTTCTCAGGGAACTTTGCACTTCGGATTGCTGTGTTGAGACTCTTAAGTGAGGCTCCGCGGTGTTTTTTGTAGCTGGTCTCCCTGAGGAGATCAGCTATTGTTGTGTTTGGGTGGTCTCCGAGGCATTGCTCCCGGTTAGCCAGAATCCAACTCCGCACTGATGAGGGGCAACACCCCGAAACAGCTGTCTGTGGATGGATAACTGGCTTTGGTTTTCCCCGTCACATCCTTCAAGCTTGTAAAAAAAGTGGGATCTTGACATAGGGGCAACTTAATATGGTGGATTTGGTGATCTCTGTAATGGAGACACCCCTTTGCTTGGTTTTCCTTCCTTTGAGGGATATCTGGCTTTCATTGTGTTGTAGACCCATAACTGGGGCTCCACATTTATTTTGCATATTCCCTTTTCTCAGTGAATTTTGCAATTCGGATTGCTGTGTTGAGACTCTTAAGTGTGGCTCCGCGGTGTTATTTGTAGCTGGTCTCCCTGAGGAGATCAGCTATTGTTGTGTTTGGGTGGTCTCCGAGGCATTGCTCCCGGGTAGCCGGAATCCTACTCCGTACTGATGAGGGGCAACACCCCGAAACAGATTTCTGTGGATGGATAACTGCCTTAGGTTTTCCCCGTCACATCCTTAAAGCTTGTAAAAAAAAGCGAGATCTTCATATAGGGGCCACTTAATATGGTGGATTTGGTGATCTCTGTAATGGAGACACCCCTTTGCTTGGTTTTCCTTCCTTTGAGGGATATCTGGCTTTCATTGTGTTGTAGACCCATAACTGGGGCTCCACATTTATTTTGCATATTCCCTTTTCCCAGTGAACTTTGCACTTCGGATTGCTGTGTTGAGACTCTTAAGTGAGGCTCCGCGGTGTTTTTTGTAGCTGGTCTCCCTGAGGAGATCAGCTATTGTTATGTTTGGGTGGTCTCCGAGGTATTGCTCCCGGTTAGCCAGAATCCTACTCCGCACTGATGAGGGGCAACACCCCGAAACAGCTGTCTGTGGATGGATAATTGGCTTAGGTTTTCCCCGTCACATCCTTATAGCTTGTAAAAAAAAATGGGATTTTGACAGAGGGGCCACTTAATATGGTGGATTTGGTGATCTCTGTAATGGAGACACCTCTTTGCTTGGTTTTCCTTCCTTTGAGGGATATCTGGCTTTCATTGTGTTGTAGACCCATAACTGGGGCTCCACATTTATTTTGCATATTCCCTTTTCCCAGGGAACTTTGCACTTCGGATTGTTGTGTTGAGACTCTTAAGTGAGGCTCCGCGGTGTTTTTTGTAGCTGGTCTCCCTGAGGAGATCAGCTATTGTTGTGTTTGGGTGGTCTCCGAGTCATTGCTCCCGGTTAGCCAGAATCCTACTCTGCACTGATGAGTGGGCAACACCCCGAAACAGCTGTCTGTGGATGGATAACTGGTTTAGGTTTTCACCGTCACATCCTTCAAGCTTGTAAAAAAAGCGGGATCTTGACATAGGGGCCACTTAATATGGTGGATTTGGTGATCTTTGTAATGGAGACACCCCTTTGCTTGGTTTTCCTTCCTTTGAGGGATATCTGGCTTTCATTGTGTTGTAGACCCAAAACTGGGGCTCCACATTTATTTTGCATATTCCTTTTTCCCAGGGAACTTTGCACTTCGGATTGCTGTGTTGAGACTCTTAAGTGAGGCTCCGCGGTGTTTTTTGTAGCTGGTCTCCCTGAGGAGATCAGCTATTGTTGTGTTTGGGTGGTCTCCGAGGCATTGCTCCCGGTTAACCAGAATCCTACTCCGCACTGATGAGGAGTAACACCCCGAAACATCTGTCTGGGGATGGATAACTGGCTTTGGTTTTACCTGTCACATCCTTCAAGATTGTAAAAAAAAGCGGGATCTTGACATAGGGGCCACATAATATGGTGGATTTGGTGATCTCTGTAATGGAGACACCCCTTTCCTTGGTTTTCCTTCCTTTGAGGGATATCTGGCTTTCATTGTGTTGTAGACCCATAAATGGGGCTCCACATTTATTTTGCATATTCCCTTTTCTCAGGGAATTTTGCACTTCGGATTGCTGTGTTGAGACTCTTAAGTGTGGCTCCGCGGAGTTTTTTGTAGCTGCTCTCCCTGAGGAGATCAGCTATTGTTGTGTTTGGGTGGTCTCCGAGGCATTGCTCCCGGTTAGCCAGAATCCTACTCCGCACTGATGAGGGCAACACCCTGAAACAGCTGTCTGTGGATGGATAACTGGCTTAGGTTTTCCCGTCACATCCTTAAAGCTTGTAAAAAGCGAGATCTTGACATAGGGGCCACTTAATATGGTGGATTTGGTGATCTCTGTAATGGAGACACCCC
>JAKVIS010004933.1:0-13140 GCA_033119425.1 Bufotes viridis
GACAGGCCTCTCTGTTCCTACGTGACAAATGCTATAACATGGCACATAGATAGGCTTCCTGGAGGTCTGAACACATGCATTTGACCTCCCAATTTCCACATCCCTGCCAGGAACTGTTACAGCTCATTGCTCAGCTACATTATGTCCCACCACCTTCCATGGCCTTCACAAAGACCTCCACTACTACGAGGCACAGGAGCCCACAGGAAACTCAAATCTAAACTTTTTCTTCACCATTTGGAAACTGGGGAAAGTATTAATAACTGCAGCGCCAAGATCACCGTCTGTTATAAATCACTGCCACATTGTATACGGATGACAAGAACTTCTTGTAGACCTTTACTCCAGTGAGTATCCGGTTACTCTTCAATTCACCGAAAACTGGACTTGAGTAGCTGTGCCCTGCCATGTATGTTATTTACTGCTAGAATGAAACGTCTGCAATAAAATGAAATGTGGACGAAATCTGCCAGGCATGAGGCACAAGATCCTGGGATGCCACTAGCAGAACATCTCCTAGGCTATGAAAGAAATCATCACACTTTCCATTCATCATGCCTGAGCTGTGAAGAGAATTTCTTGGTTTAAAGCCACAGCTGGACACAACAGGGTGAGAGACTGGGGAAGGAATCTGAGACAGGCTGGTTAACCGCAAACTCAGAACATTAGGGCAAAAGTTTGTTTTTCCTTCTCCATTAGAGTGAATGTGATGGTAGGGATTGGAGACAATAGAAAGTCAGCCTTTTGGGACTTGGACAGCTTCTGACACATCGCGCTGATTTTTCAAAACTGGTGTAAAGGAAAACTGGCTAAGGAACAGTTCACATCACTGTTATTCTTTATTCTTCCGAGAGCAAAAAGAACAGATCCTGCATTTTTTTTTGATGAGGCAAAAGTCCTGCATGCTAACAGATCAGAAGAACGGAAAAGGAACTGTGAAGTCTCCCTTAGTTGCCCATAGTGCAGGCATGTCCAAACTCCGGCCCTCCAGTTGCAAAACTACAACTCCCATCATTCCTGGACAACCTACAGCTATCAACCTATAGAAGTGCATGATGGGAGTTGTAGTTCTGCAACACCTGGAGGGCCAGAGTTTGGACATGCCTGCCATAGTGTGAAAGATATTACGTGGTTAATGAACATACATTATGCTAATTGTACTTAATTATCAAAATGAGACTTTGCAACTGATGACCTATCCTCTGTATAGGTCATCAGTATCTGATCGGTGGGGGTCCAACACCCGAGACGCCTGCTGATCAGCTGTTTAAGAAGGCACCGACGCTCCTGTGAGCTCCACGGCCCTGTCTCTGCTCACCAAGACAAAACAATCGCTGATCTCAGAGAGACCAGCTACAGAAAACACAGCGGAGCCTCATTTAAGAGTCTTAACACAGCAATCCAAAGTGCAAAGCTCCATGGGAAACAGTAATATGCTAAATAAATGTGGATCCCCAGTATTGTGTCTACAACACAGTAAAAGTCAGATGTCTCTCAAAGGAAAGAAAACCAAGCAAAGGTGTGTCTCCATTACAGAGATCACCAAATCCACCATATTAAGTGGCCTCTATGTCAAGATCCCGCTTTTTTACAAGCTTTAAGGATGTGACGGGGAAAACCTAAGCCAGTTGGCCATCCACAGACAGCTGTTTCGTGGTGTTGCCCCTCATCAGTGTGGGGTAGGGTTCTGGCTAACTGGGAGCAATGCCTTGGAGACTACTCAAACAAAACAATAGAGATGTTCCGAACTATTCGCCGGTGAACAGTTCCCAGCGAACATCGCTTGTTTGCGTTCACCGCGGCGGATGAACATATGCGATGTTCGGTCCGCCCCCTATACATTATCATTAAGCAAACTTTGACCCTGTACCTCACAGTCAGCAGACACATTCCAGCCAATCAGCATACCCTCCCTCCCACCTCCTATCAAAAAGCAAGGACAGCATCCATCTTAGATTCATTCTGAAGCTGCAGTGTTAGTTAGAGCAGGGAGAGTGCTGCTGCTACTAAATTAATACAGGGATTCTAGGGAAAGCGTTAGCTACTAGTGTTCTGTGTCCACTTCAGTCCTCAAAGACTCATCTGCTGTAAGGACAGAGTCCTGACAGCACCCCAAAAAGCCCTTTTTAGGGCTGGTACATCAGTCTGCTTTTTTTTTCTATATAAATTATATTGCAGTTGCCTGCCCGTGTGTGAGAGGCCGCAGGCCCACAGACTGTACTGTGTGCACACCACTCATATAGGGTGGCACAGTACCTTGCAGATAAAAAAGTCATTTAATTTTTACCCTTTAATATATTTTCAGTTGCCTGCCAGTGTGTGTCAGGCCAACACAGACTGTACTGTACCCACTGCCAGTGCCCACCACTCATATCGGGTGGCACAGTACCTTGCAGATAAAGAAAGTCATTTAATTTTTACCCTTTAATGTAATTTCAGCTGCCTGCCAGTGTGTGTCAGGCCTACACAGACTGTACTGTGCCCACCACTCATATCGGGTGGCACAGTACCTTGCAGATAAAAAAAAGTCATTTAATTTTTACCCTTTAATATAATTTCAGTTGCCTGCCAGTGTGTGTCAGGCCCACACAGACTGTACTGTGCCCACCACTCATATCGGGTGGCACAGTACCTTGCAGATAAAAAAGTTATTTAATTTTTAGCCCTTAATGTAATTTCAGCTGCCTGCCAGTGTGTGTCAGGCCCACACAGACTGTACTGTGCCCACCACTCATATCGTGTGGCACAGTACCTTGCAGGTAAAAAAAAGTCATTTAATTTTTACCCTTTAATATAATTGCATTTGCCTGCCAGTGAGTGTCAGGCCCACAGACTGTACTGTGCCCACTGCCCACCACTCACATAGGGTGGCACAGTACCTTGCACGCATAGTACCACTAATCAAAAAAAAAAAATGACAGGTAGAGGCAGGCCACCCTGCAGGGGCCGTCGTAGTGCTGTGATTTCCTTTGGCCTTAGAATAATGCCCACGTACCCTGAACTCGAAAAATTCTGAGGACATAGTTGACTGGCTTACAAAGGACGCCCAATCTTCTACAGCTTCCGTTCGGAACCCTGACACACCATCCTCCTCCAGCTCAGTTTCGGGCACCTTTCAAGTTACCACTCGCCCGCCCACCAACACTAGCACCACAGCCGCTTCACTTGATCAGTCAGAGGAGTTATTTACATATCAGTTGGAAGAAATTAGTGATGCGCAACCATTATTGCCAGAGGATGTAGATAACAGGGATATGTCTCAGCCAGGCAGCATTACACACATGGACATACGGTGTGATGATGATGATGCTGTACCCGCTGCTGCTTCCTTTGCCGAGTTGTCAGATACAAGTGAAGCGGTTGATGATGAGGATGTGTCCGTGGATGTCACGTAGGTGCCCGATCGAAGAGAAGAAGAACAGGGGGAAAGTTCAGATGGTGAGACAGAGAGGAGGCGGAGACGAGTTGGAACAGGGGGAGGTCGTGGCAAGGAGCTAGTGGCACAGTCAGACAGCATGTATCGGCACCTGGGGTCAACTAGACAGCACGCCAATCAACGCATGCTGTTGCCACCACCAGAATGCTGTCATTGCAAAGCTCAGCAGTGTGGCATTTTTTGGGTGTATCTGCCTCTGATAACAGCTATGCCATTTGCAACTTGTGCCAAAAGAAACTGACTCGTCGGAAGTCCAACACAAACCTAGGTACAACTGCTTTGCGAAGGCACATGATCTCACATCACAAACGTCTATGGGATCAACACATGAGTGCAAGCAGCACACAAACTCAAAGCCACCATCCACCTCCTGGTCCAGCATCTTCAGCCACGTCGACCACTGCTGTCCTCCTTGCCCCCTCTCAACCACCCGCCACTCCGTCTCTCACCGTCAGCAGTTCCTGCTCATCTGCCCACAGTCAGGTGTCTGTCAAGGAAATGTTTGAGCGTAAGAAGCCAATGTCACAGAGTCACCCCCTTGCCCGGCGTCTGACAGCTGGCTAGTCAGAACTCTTAGCCCGCCAGCTCTTACCATACAAGCTGGTGGAGGCCTTCAAAAAATTTGTAGCTATTGGGACACCGCAGTGGAAGGTACCCAGACGAAATTTTTTTTCACAAAAGGCAATCCCCAACCTGTACTCTATTGTGGAAAAGGAAGTCATGGCATGTCTGGCACACAGTATTGGGGCAAGGGTCCATCTAACCATTGATACCTGGTCTGCAAAGCATGGTCAGGGCAGGTATATCACGTACACTGTGCATTGGGTAAAACCTGCTGACGGCTGCCAAGCATGGAATGCGTGGCTCTGCAGCGGAGTTGGTGACACCGCCACGACTCCTCCTACTCTGTCCTCTTCTGATGCTGCGTCTTGCTCCACATCAACTGCACCCCCCCCCAGCTCCCCAGGGGCTAGTCTACATCCCGGATACGACAGTGTCATGCCATCTTGGGGTTGACGTGCCTGAAGGCAGAGAGTCACACCGGACAAGCACTCCTGTCCGCCCTGAACGCACAGGTGGATCAGTGGCTGACCCCGCACTAACTGGAGATCGGAAAAGTGGTGTGTGACAACGGAAGCAATCTGTTGGTGGCATTGAATTCGGGCAAGTTGACACATGTTCCGTGCATGGCAAGTGTTGAATCTGATCGTACAACGCTTTGTGTATAAGTACCCAGGCTTACAGGACATCCTCAAGCAGGCTAGGAAGGTGTGTGGCCATTTCAGGCGTTCCTACACGGCCATGGCGCACTTTTCCGATATTCAGAGGCGAAACAACATGCCAGTAAAGAGCTTGATTTGCGACAGCCCGACACATTGGAATTCAACACTCCTAATGTTCGACAGCCTGCTCCAAAAAGAAAAAGCCGTCAACGAGTATTTGTATGACCGGGGTGCTAGGACAGCCTCTGCAGAGCTGGGTATTTTTTTTGTCACGTTACTGGACGCTCATGCGCAATGCCTGTAGGCTCATGCGTCCTTTTGAGGAGGTGACAAACTCAGTCAATCGCACCGAAGGCACCATCAGTGACCTCATCCCATTTGTTTTCTTCCTGGAGCGTGCCCTGCGAAGAGTGCTGGATCAGGCTGTAGATGAGCGTGAAGAGGAAGAGGAAGAGTTGTGGTCACCATCATTACCAGAAACAGCCTTATCATCATCGCTTGCTGGACCTGCGGCAACACTGGAAGAGGAGTCTAAGGAAGAGGAGTCAGAGGAGGAATAAGACCAACTACAGCAAGCATCCCAGGGTGCTCGTTGTTGTCACCTATCTGGGACCTGTAGTGTTGTACGTGGCTGGGGGGAAGAACAGACCTTCAATGAGATCAGTCAGGATGAGGAACGGGAGATGAGTAGCTCGGCATCCATAGGAGATAGATAAAACACCAGCTCACCTGCTGTATTTATGGTAGCTTAATTCGCTGAAGTGCACGGACCATCAAGCAAAGACTTGTGCATGTAGTAGAAAGAAAAGATCCAGCACTGCCGTTATCAATTGGAAAAGCCAAAATACCTTTATTCCGTTGCATAAAATACAAGCGACAGCTCTGCCTTGACTCATGGAAACACACTCCCTAGCTCGGCATCCAACCTTGTGCAAATGGGGTCTTTCATGCTGTCATGCCTGTTGAGTGACCCTCATATAAAAAGGCTGAAGGAGAACGACCTGTACTGGGTGGCCACGCTACTAGACCCCCGGTATAAGCAGAAACTGGCTGAAATGTTACCGAATTACCAGAAGTCGGAAAGGATGCAGCAGTTCCAAAACAAGTTAAAAAGTATGCTTTACACAGCATATAAGGGTAATGTCAGAGCACAATGGGAATCTAACAGGGGAAGAGGTGAAAGTAATCCTCCTCCTACCACGACCACGCCGGCAAGGACAGGACGCTTTACAGATGTGTTGTTAATGGAGGACATGCGGAGCTTTTTAAGTCCTACGCATCGCCACAGCCCTTCGGGGTCCACCCTCAGAGAACGACTCGACCGACAGGTAGCAGACTACCTCGCCTTAACTGCAGATATCGACACTCTGAGGAGCGATGAACCCCTTGACTACTGGGTGTGCAGGCTTGACCTGTGGCCTGAGCTATCCCAATTTGCGATAGAACTTCTGGCCTGCCCCGCTTCAAGTGTCCTGTTAGAAGGGACCTTCAGCGCAGCAGGAGGAATTGTTACTGACAAGAGAAGTCGCATAGGTCAAAAAAGTCTAGATTACCTCACCTTTATTAAGATCAATGAGGCGTGGATACCGAAGGGACTGACAGTGGGGGATACATTTGACTAAAAAAGGCCTGATAAGATGCCTTGGGCTAAAAATGGTCACCACGCTGCTGTATTTCATCTCTGCATGCCGGATGACTTGCGTGACTTCTCCGCCACCAACTAGGGTTCAAGCCGCAATGTTTTAGTACACTTTCTGCCTGGAAAACATCTGCAGCGGCTGCAACAATACCTGGTTTTTCAGGCATGTGTACATGCCTAATTTTTCTGGCCTCTGGTGCTGCACTGTGGCTGCAAAAACGAAACAAAAAAAAAGGCATATACATGTGTCAATTCCCCTTCGTGATCGTTACCTTGTTGTGGTGAAGGGGCTTGCGTATCACAATGAAGCGATCACCTCTATAAGTGTGTTGGCAATGTTGCTTTATTGTGAACAGACCAAAAGCGATCGGCTGAATAATTTTTCATAAAAAAAACATTAATTTTCTTTGTGATCTTCTAAGGTGATCATTAAAGCCTACTAGGCCAACAATGGGCCCACACTGCAGAATCATTGTTTTCTGGGTCACTTAACTGTCACTGAACTACCTCAGCACGACCATAGGCTTTGAAAAACCGCCATCGCCTGCAATCTCCCCAACGTGCGCACGAGCACAGTCATCACTACACCAAGATTGACGCATAGAGGAATAAAATTTATGTCATGAGTGTGTCAACTATTGACAAATCTTTGCGGTTGTCTAAAATCTATTTGATACAAGTCACCTGATAGGGGACGTAACAGGGATTAAACTGATAAGAATAGTACTACTTAACACACCACTCACATAGGGCGTCACAGTACAGTCGTGGCCAAAAGTTTTGAGAATTACATAAATATTGGAATTTGGAAAAGTTGCTGCTTAAGTTTTTATAATAGCAATTTGCATATACTCCAGAATGTTATGAAGAGTGATCAAATAAATTGCATAGTCCTTCTTTGCCATAAAAATTAACTTAATCCCAAAAAAACCTTTCCACTGCATTTCATTGCTGTCATTAAAGGACCTCCTGAGATCATTTCAGTAATCGTCTTGTTAACTCAGGTGAGAATGTTGACGAGCACAAGGCTGGAGATCATTATGCCAGGCTGATTGGGTTAAAATGACAGGAGGGTGATGCTTGAAATCATTGTTCTTCCATTGTTAACCATGGTGACCTGCAAAGGAACACGTGCAGCCATCATTGCGTTGCATAAAAATGGCTTTACAGGCAAGGATATTGTGGCTACTAAGATTGTACCTCAATCAACAATTTATAGGATCATCAAGAACTTCAAGGAAAGAGGTTTAATTCTTGTTAAGAAGGCTTCAGGGCGTCCAAGAAAGTCCAGCAAGCGCCAGGATTGTCTAAAGAGGATACAGCTGCGGGATCGGAGTGCCACCAGTGCAGAGCTTGCTCAGTAATTGCAGCAGGCAGGTGTGAGGGCATCTGCACGCACAGTGAGGCGAAGACCTTTGGAAGATGGCCTGGTGTCAAGAAGGGCAGCAAAGAAGCCACTTCTCTCTAAAAACAAACAAACACCAGGGACAGATTGATCTTCTGCAGAAAGTATGGTGAATGGACTGCTGAGGACTGGGGCAAAGTCATATTCTCCGATGAAGCCTCTTTCTGATTGTTTGGGGCATCTGGAAAAAGGCTTGTCCGGAGAAGAAAAGGTGAGCGCTACCATCAGTCCTGTGTCATGCCAACAGTAAAGCATCCTGAGACCATTCATGTGTGGGGTTGCTTCTCATCCAAGGGAGTGGGCTCACTCACAATTTTGCCCAAAAACACAGCCATGAATATAGAATGGTACCAAAACATCCTCCAACAGCAACTTCCTCCAACAATCCAACAACAGTTTGGTGAAGAACGATGCATTTTCCAGCTCGATGGAGCACCGTGCCATAAGGCAAAAGTGATAACTAAGTGGCTCGGGGACCAAAACGTTGACATTTTAGGTCCATGGCCTGGAAACTCCCCAGACCTTAATCCCATTGAGAACTTGTGGTCAATACTCAAGAGGCGGGTGGACTAACAAAAACCCACTAATTCTGACAAACTCCAAGAAGTGATTATAAAGAATGGGTTGCTATCAGTTAGGAATTGGCCCAGAAGTTGATTGAGAGCATGCCCAGTCGAATTGCAGAGGTCCTGAAAAAGAAGGACCAACACTGCAAATACTGACTCTTTGCAGAAATGTCATGTAATTGTCGATAAAAGCCTTTGAAACGTATGAAGTGCAAGTAATTATATTTCACTACATAACAGAAACAACTGAAACAAAGATCTAAAAGTAGTTTAGCAGCAAACTTTGTGAAAACTAATATTTGTGTCATTCTCAAAACTTTTGGCCATTACTGTACATTGCACAGCGCACGCGCAGTGCCCCAAATTGGAAGTAAGAGAACCGACCAATTATCTTTTTCCATCTCCCGGTTCCTAAAGTCTATTCGCGTTCCCTGATAGGGGACGTAACAGGGATTAAACTGATATGAATAGTACTACTTAACACACCACTCATATAGGGTGGCACAGTACATTGCACGGCGCACGCGCAGTGCTCCAAATTGGAAGGAAGAGGACCGACCAACCATCTTTTTCCATCTCCCGGTTCCTAAAATCTATTCTATACACCGGCCCCTGATAGGGGACAAAACAGAGAATAAACTGGTAAGAACAGATTTTTTTAATAAAAAAAAAAAAAGAGGACAGCCTCTGCGGAGCTGGGTATTTTTTGGCCACGTTACTGAACGCTCATGCACAATGGCTGTAAGCTCATGTGTTCTTTTGAAGGTGACAAACCTGGTCAGTCAAACCCAAGGCAACATCATCGACCTCATCCCATATGCGTTTTTTCTGGAGTGTGCCCTGCTGGATCAGGCCGTAGATGAACATAAAAGAGGAAGAGTTGTGGTCACCACCACCACCAGAGGCAGCCTTGTCGTCGTCGATTGCTGGACCTGCGGCAATGCAGAGAGAGAGGAGTCTGAAGAAGAAGAGTCAGAGGAGGAAGGTGGCTTTGAGGAGGTGGAAGACCAACCACAGCAGGTGTCCCAGGGGGCTTGTTGTCACCTTTCGGGGACCCTTGGTGTTGTACGTGGCTGGGTGGAGGAAGAGACCTTCAATGACGTCAGTGAGGACAAGGAATGGGACATGGCTAGATTGGTATCCAACCTTGTGTAAATGGGGAGTTTGCGGTTGTGCAAATGGACTGTTTGCGGTGCGTTAAACAGGGAGTTTGGTCTGTCACTGTGAAGCGGGCGTAACCCTTACACTACCTGATCGATACATCATACCTGATTGTATACACACACTGGATGTTTTAAAGCATGTTATTCCAAACAATTTAGGAATGTTAGGTGATTTTATAGATTAAAACCCGACTCTGCGTCAACTACGTAATTTTCCATGGGAGTTTTGCCATGGATCCCCCTACGGCATGCCCCAGTCCAGGTGTTAGTCCCCTTGAAACAACTTTTCCATCACTATTGTGGCCAGAAAGAGTCCCTGTGGGTTTTAAAATTCGCCTGCCTATTGAAGTCTATGGTGGTTCGCGAACATTCGCGGAAGTTTGCAAACATAAAATTTTCCGTTTGCGACATCTCTACAAAAAAATAGCTGATTTCAGGTAGACCAGCTACAGAAAACACCGCGGAGCCTCATTTTAGAGTCTCAACACAGCAATCCAAAGTGCAAAGCTCCCTGGGAAACAGTAATATGCAAAATAAATGTGGAGCCCCAGTTATGGGTCTACAACACAATGAAAGCCAGATATCCCTCAAAGGAAGGAAAACCGAGCAAAGGGGTGTCTCCACCGTACATTGTATAGTGGCTGTGCTTGGTATCGCAGCTCAGCTCCATTCACTTCTATGGAGCAGAGCTGCACCTAGGACATGTGACAGATGAACTTTATCACATGGCCTGAGAGAAGGCCGCGGCGCAACTGCTCAAACAGCTGATCGCCGGGGTCCTGGGTGTCCGACATCCACCGATCACATACTGATGACCTATCCTGAAGATAAGTCATCAGTAGTAAAGTCTCGGAAAACCCCTTTACGTATTCTCCATTTTCAAGTCTTTATGCTGAAATGTCTGTCTGCCAACATCTGATTATGAGCCATGAAAAGCATGATTTAAACAGACTGCAAGGAAAAGAGGAACTGATGGAATCAGCAATATTTTAGTAAAGCAGCATCCCTTTTTTTTTCTTCCTCCATATGTTTTTCATTTAAAAAAGAAAAATCCATTTTAGCACATGTTACTGCTTCTGCAGCATTATGCATAAAGCAATCTTTAGTTTCTTCAAATACCACTGTTTGCCTTTAGCTTTTCCCTTAGTTAGGGCTGTTTTAAACCCTGCATTATAGGAAACCTTCTCAAGATGGCTCCTCTGCCAGTTCTCTGAGGCCGAAACTGCCTTCCCTCACCTCCCACACACACTTACTCATTTTGAGCTAAAATTATATATTTTTTTCAATTGGACTTTATTAAAAATCTTGAGTCCCTGTCTATGTGAGTTCTCTATTGAGGCACCACAGCGGAGGGCTCCTTATCCCCTAAATACTCATTATAGCTCAATCCTTATCTCACACCTTCCAACAACCGCCTGGATCCGGCATCGGCTCCCTGCTTCATCACTCCTGCCGGCTCTTCACACCTCAGGTCCGTGTGGGGGACAGGGGCGGTCGTTAGCCTTGGCTCCGCCTCCTTCACAGACTAGAGCAGCCAATGTCCTGCTGCTGCTAGTCTGCTGTGGTAGTGAAATAATACTGTGAGTCAGTATGACAGGCGTCGCTCTTAGAATCACTGCACACTTCACTTATTTGGGCAGTCACGGGCCAAAACTGACCAAGTAACTCAAGTGTGAACTCAGCCTTACAGGTTCGATGTTAGCGCCAAGAAGAAGAGCATTCTTTTTACACCCTCGTCAGCAGATTACACATAGATGTCTACAGAACCTGTTCTATTAAACGCTTATACAAGTAGAGCCCCCAACAGAGTAGAGAGGGTGTCAGCAGTAAGTTTGTGTTGTGTCACAGATTAATTTTGCCCTTCCTCTGATTCGTCAGAACAATAACCCCCCAAAAAACTGATCCTGTATGTTGAGCATCTGCCTTCACTTGCTCAGCATTTGGTCAGTAATCTATCAGTATTGCTAATGCCAAAAAAAACAGGAGTGGATCTAAAACAGAGATGACACATGAATGGAATATTTGCATGTCTTCTGTGTTTTGTACCCACTCCTGCTTTTGGCTACCAAATCATAAGCCAATTCTGATGGAACCAGACAGGCCTTACAGCTGCTACACGGACAGGATCCGTTGTGCATCTCTTGCAGCGGATGTCTCCTCCACATCTTGGCTTGCCAGTAGCTGCTGACTGTCTTCTAGTAGCTCGTCCTTGCTGTATAGTGGAGCTGAGCCCACAGCAAACAATACTTCTCTGGCTGAGGGAACATAAAAGGACAGAGGCAGGTTGAGGACAGGTGAGGGCACAGGGCCTGCCCCCGGGCCATGCTAACTGACTCTTGGCTGGGGGTGTCTGATGTCACTTCTGACAAAGTCGAAGATCGAGTCAACTATTCAAGAACCGCTGGGTTGCTGGTCAAGACACGACTGCTAGATGACACCAGGAGCTCAGGCCTCTCGCTGTGACTCCTGCTGCCACGCCCCTTACTCTGCTGCGACCTGTGCCGGCGCCAGAAACATTTAACCCTCTGCCAATTCCCTGCGCAGGGCCTGGCACTTCTCTGTCTGACATACTGTTAGATCAAATAAAAAGGAAATTAAAACACCCCAAAAAAGTCTGTGATTTTCTCACTTCATTACACAACGGCTAAATAAGCCTTCCCCCCACCCCACTAATACACGCAAAAAAGGGCTTTATAACATAACTGCACTGCTGAACGTCAAACATATTTTTATTTTGCCTCCAATACACAACAAAAAGGGCCTCTTTCCCACGAACGTATGCGTTCCGTGGCCGTCCGCAATATAGCAGCCAGCCGTGTGCATTCCGCATCACGGACGCGGACCCATTCCCTTGAATGGGTCTACAAATCCGGAGATGTGGTGTGGAACGGAACCCCACAGAAGCACTAGAGTGCTTCCGTGTGGTTCCGTTCTGCAAAAAAATAGAACTTGTTCTATCTTTTTGCAGAACGGACGGATCGTGGACCCATTCAAGTTGAATGGGTCTGAATCCATCCCAGCCGCCGCACGAACGTTGCCAGTGCATTGGGGACTGCATGAAAGAGGCCTTAGACAATATTTTTAATAAAGACCAATTTAAAAAAAATTGAAACCCAAAATGAGTAAAATACAATCATATAAAAAAACTTGCCCCTGAAGGTGTACATAGCCTTTAAGCTGCCTAAATTTAAGACCGTTATAATAAATCTCCCCCGCTGTACTCAGATCGGACTGGAGATGCTTCAGGACCCCTTCTATAAGAACGGTGCTGTGTTGACTGTCAAAAGATTGCACTCAATTAACACGGTCGTGATGATTGGTACACATCATTCCGTGAGTAAACCCGTCTTATGAAGCAGCATACTGACTGATCTGATTGCGGTGGCCTCTATAAGGACTGAAAATCAGCTGTTCACACTAGTGTTTTGGCTTTCCGTTTGTGAGATCCGTTCAGGGCTCTCAAAAGCGGTCCAAAACAGATCAGCTTTGCCCTAATGCATTCTGAATGGAAAAGGATCCGCTCAAAATGCATCAGTTTGCCTCCGATCAGTCTCCCTCACCATTCCTCTCTGGAGGCGGACACCAAAATGCTGCCTGCATTTTGGAGAGGAGCCAAACGGATCCGTCCTGGCACACAACGTAAGTCAATGGGGACAGATCAGTTTTCTCTGACACAATCTGGCACAATAGAAAGCGGATCCGTTCCCC
>JAKVIS010004934.1:0-13065 GCA_033119425.1 Bufotes viridis
ACAATGGATCCTGTCTTTGGAGCATCCATGAGGACCCAATCCACAGTCAGTATTTTGTAATTTTGTATCAGGAATTCATCATGATTTGGAAGCCAAGGCAGGAGTGGAGTATGGGGGTATTTGTTATTGTCGGATAACCCCTTTAAGGAACCAGTTAAAGATGCTGGCCGCTCAACATCCAAAATCCACCTTTCTGGACTTTCAAGAGCTAACTATCGGCATTCTGGGAGAGACCACCAGCAGAACATATCAAACCTGCTGTAATGTCTGTGCCTCCAAAGATTATTCTTGTGGCCAGACAAAGACTCAATCACCCAAGTACTTGGAATGAATGTTCTTAGAAACTGCTATAAGAAATATTTGAAGCACTGAGCATGATCTATGCCTGCAGCTTCACCTGCCACTAAAGGTGATCATACAGACCATCCGTGTACTAAGTGCTTGTTAAAGGAAATATTAATTATTAATATTTGGGATTAATAATAATAATTCATATTAATAGCGGTGACTACTACTACTGCAGCTAGCTCCGCCTACCTCATGACGCTTTCTGTTTCTTTACCCTCCTACACTGTGTGCGGAGTCTGGATTATAATAAAAATATATTTATTAAAACAATACAAAGTTTACAGTTGATTATTTCTAATATATATACCTATGAACTACAAATATAAATACATATATATGCACACGACTGTTGACAACACGCTGTAATCACTCTGAATGGTTTGCTGACCCGCCCACTTGGCTTGACCCTGTCTCCTACCATTTTGGCCCGATCTACAAATAGGGCCACTTTTATCTCTTTCCAGGGCCACTTTAAGTTCCCAATCCGCCCTGTGAGCAGGTAAATAGAGCAAGAAGGCAGCGCTCGTACAAAAAAGCAGACAACCTTTATAGACATACTTGAAAACCATTACATACGGCTCTACAGAACATATGGGGTCATACAGCCCCACATATGTGTCTTTTACATCAGTGACTTCTCTTCTCAGAAGTAGATATTCTCTTTCCTCATCTTCTCCTTTCAGACCAGACCACCATGGTGACTTCTATCAGCCATCTCTTCTCTCTGCAGAGTTTAAAGACATCTTAGTTTTCTACTTTTTATCCTCGTCCCCACCTTCTCAAAACACCATCCTGCCCCCAACACTGTGCCTCCCAATACTATCCTTCAGAAACAGTCCCCCTGAAAATATTGGTACCGCACAGATATATATATAGTAAAAAAAATACTTCTGCGTCAGTACAAAGACACCCCTTTATATTGTGCCCTAGTACAAAAATACCCCCTTAGCTTTCAGATCAGACCCCCATATAAAACCCCAGGCGAGACCCCCAATCTCAGACCAGACCCTCTTTAGACCTCTATGTCAAATCCCATATCAGACCGCAGTTTTAGACCTCAGATCAGACCCCCTTTAGACCTCCATGTCAGACCCAGCTCCAATATCAGACCTTAGATAAGGCACCCATTATACCTCCAGATCCCCATATCAGAGCTCCAGACCCCCATATCAGAACTCAGACCAGACCTCCAGACATGGGCGTAGCTATAGGGGGTGCAGAGGTAGCAGTCGCTACCGGGCTCCAGGAGCCTGAGGGGCCCAAAGACCCCTGTGCCGCATAGAAGACACACAAAGCACTGAGGGAAGTGGGGCCCAAGCTGAACTTCCGCACCAGGGCCAGTGAGCCTTTAGCTGCGCCCCTGCCTCCAGACCCCATTAGGCGTCAGACCAGACATCCAGACACCCCATTAGACCTTAGACCAGACCTCCAGACCCCCACTAGACTTCCAAACCTTCATATCTGACCCCATTGGACCTCAGACCCTAATCAGACCACCAATAAAACTCCAAACCCCCAATCAGAACCTATTAGACCTCCAATCCCCCGTTCAGACATCCGTTAGACCTCTAATCAGACCCCAATTAGACCTCTTCAGACCCCAGTCAGACCTCCAGATTTCCCATATCAGACCTCCAGATTAGACTGTAAAATAAATAAATTAACCTACCTCTCCTGCCGCCACTCTCCCGGTCCTGGCTCTCTTCTCGGGGCCCGCTCTGCACGAGTCACCTGACTGCCTGCAGCGTCATGTCACAGTGCGCTCTGTAAATCCTGGCGCTACCGGCAGCCAGGACACAGCAGCGCGGGACTTGAGAAGAGCAAGCATGAGGAGGGGTAAGTACTGGCTATATGCGGTGCAAGGATTTTTGCCGCCCTAGGCAAGATAAAAGTACCACACCCCAATCAGATGATCTGCCCTTACAGTACTGTAGCGGCGGCCGCGGAGCGCTACGGCGTCATAGCAACCAATGCGCTGTGCGCAGTGTATGCTATATGTGTATAACAAACACTATTTCACATGAAAACTTACAGTTGCGACAGCGGCCCTTGGGAATCTCGGACACCACTTCACACTTTGGCGGGGGAGTCGGTGTAGAGTATACTGTATATTGGGGGATCGGTGTAGAGATATACTGTATACTGTGGGGATCGGTGTAGAGGTATACTGTATATTGTGGGGATCGGCGGAGCTGATGATGTGTTTTATCCTAAAGAGAAAGATTTCAGAATAAGGATTTGGAGAAGGATCAGAGGATAGCAGAGCAGGGAGAGGCTGGTGCTGCTACTGGGGGTCATAACATGGGGAGTAATAAAGCCCACAATAATACCCCCAGTAGTAATCATTCTCCTTATAATATACAGTGCAAAAAATACCCCCTTATGTAATGCCTCAGCTCAGCTAATGTCCCCATAATGTATCAGTATGAAATACCCCTATATAGTGCCCCTAGTAAATGCCCCCATAGTGCTCCTCTCCGCCTTCCTCCTAGTGCCCCCATAATATAATACACAGTATATAGGGTATATCCCAATTCTCCCTTTCCATGACATGGCAGCACAGCTCTGTATAATTATTAATATAAAGGCCCTCTCTGTATAAATAATAATACTAATACAGTGGGGGCTATTAACATAAGAATAGTAGCAGGGGGCCATTATTATAATAATAATAATAGTACAGAGCGACCTTATAACAATAATAATAGTCCGCCTTGTAAGTGCTCAACTCAAGCCCCCCTTATGTGCCAGCAAGCCCCCTTATGTGCCAGTAGCCCCCTTATGTGCCAGCAAGCCCCCTTATGTGCCAGTAGCCCCCTTATGTGCCCAGCAAGCCCCCTTAATGTTCCAGCAAGCCCTTCTTATGTCCCCGCAAGCCCCTTATGTGCCCAGCAAGCCCCCTTGGCCTTGTGGCCCCTTATGAGCCAGCAAGCCCTCATATGTGCCAGCAAGCCCCCTTATGTGCCAGCAAAGCCCCCATATGTGCTCAGTAGCTCCCCCCTTATGTGCCAGTAGCTCCCCTTGTATGTGCCAGTAGTGCCCCCTTGTAGTGCCAGTGGTGCCCGCCTTACGTGCCAGTGGCCCCCCTCATGTGCCAGTGGTCCCCTTATGCACCAGTAGCTCCCCTTATGTTGCCAGTGGTGCCCCCTTAATATGTGCCAGTGGTTGCCCCCTTATATAGCCTTAGTAGCCCCCCTCATGTGCCAGTAGGTCCCCTTAGCATGCCAGTAGCCCTGTATGCGCCAGTAGCCCCCATATGTGCCAGCAAGCCCCCCACATATGGCATCCACACTGATTTGTGTTAAAAAAAAACAACAAAACAAAAAACACACACTTGCCTCCATGGCAGCGATGCGATGCAGGCCTCTTCCGGCCTGTGTCCGCGCTGTCACGGCTCAGAGCGGCGCGATGGCGTCAACCGGCCTCCTGATAGGCTGCCTGCCAGCGCTAGGCCGGCAGCCTATCAGATGAACAGGGGAGGGCGGGACACGACTCCCGGCCCGCCCCTCCTCACTGCACGCTCTGCTGCCGCGACTCTGCTCTGGTGCCTGGGGGCGGGAGTGACCCGCACTGGAGTGTCACCCAGGGACTGAGGTGTCACCCGGAGTGCGGTCCCGCCCCCCTCAGGCAGTGCAGCACGCCTCGATAGCGGGCGGCGGCTGCGGCCGCCCGATTACCACCATAAGTTTTTGGGTTTTTTAATCACAGGGTTCCGGCGCCCCTTTCTAAGTTGCGCCTGAGGCGTGCCTAGGTCGCCTTACAGGCAGTGCCGGCCCTGTGTCAGTATAAGCGCTCTGGCGGCTTCCTCCCTGCCTCCTGCATGCCAGTGAGTGCTTCCATTAATGGAGAGCACTCACTAGTATTCAACACATAAGATGCACTGCTGCACTGAATCTTATAAAGAGAGCAAATATAGAGCACATCCTGGCAAATGGGGCCATCTGACGACCTTAGCTACGCCAGTGAATGGGCCCCTTGAGGCACTAGCTCCAGGATCTGTACAAACAAAGATACAAAGAATTCATGTCAATGCGTAAATGAAAGCATCTCCCCAAGTACACATTGGCATGCACACATCGTAAACAGTCCCTATATGGAAAGGAGGAGATCATAATAACTAGGCTCGGATTGCATATATATGTATACATCTCACTTCCCTGTACACTGCTCAAGCGAGAATTTGCCAATGAAGCGGCACAGATTTGCCATGCTTTTTTTAGTAGAGATAACCACCCAGTGATCCTAAAACCCAGTATGGTATTGAAACACTCTTGTGGTGCAGAGCCTGTCCAGATTATCTATGGCCTGAGACTACTAGGCCCTGTGTAATATCCCAGAGTGGATTGTTTACCACTGCTGCACTCTACTACTGTCTTTATTGGTTAAAAAAATGTCATCTATGCATTTATTTCCAGGTCCTATCTAATGTGCATTTACTATATGTTGCAGCTGTTGTGTTCCATATGTAATGTGCATGGTTAACCAGCTTGAGTGGCTGCAAGCAAGGGCAGGCTACAGTAAGGTAGAATGGAGCTTTCCGATTCCATTCTAACCCCCTCTGTGGAGGAATGGGCGATTCCCACTTCCTGAAGCAAGGTGGGTCTTTAGTTAGAAGTCAGTCTAGTGCACCCCCCAGCTAGAGGTGAAGGGTGTGCAGCAGGTGCTGCGTCCTGCTGGACATGCCCAAGCCAAGCCAGCTAAGAGCACCTTGAAAAGCTCTACTGGTCATGGAGAGCAGAGCGGTTTAAAGCCTCAGTAGCCAGGAGGAAAGTTCCCTGGCCAAACCCTGAGAGACAGACCAGACTACAAAGTGAAGTTTTCAGCATAAAGAAGAAGCTGAGGATTACATAGCCAGCCTGTAAGTACAGCAGAGCCAGAGAAAAACAGATGTAAGAAGAGTTGCGTTTGCCTGCCACAGTTTAGTTGCTAAAGCCTGCTGGGACCAAGACAAAGCCTCACAAACCGTTTTGGAGAATGTTTATTAAAAAAGTAAGCTGCTGTTCAACTTCATCACAAGGTCTTGACTCATCCCCCAATTCCAACTACCCCTGTTGTGCTGCTTCGTAGCCGAGGCCTGGGGCTGAGTCGTATCAGGTAGAGACACCGTGACACAATAATACACTCAAAGGGACATTTTAGGCCACCCCATACCATGGTCATTCCTACACCTGGGTACAGCCGTTTGCCTAAAGGGGCCCTGGGTACCTTGTCCCGCTTGCTGCAACTGGCATCATGAGACAAAATTCATTTTGTGTGTCTTTACATTTACACAGCCTACAGATTTGACAGAAAAACACTTAAAAATGACTTTCAGCAAGTTTGCTGCGGAGCGACAGGCACAGGAAAGTGTCGTCCGCATCCAAAGGGTTAGTCAGCCATCTTTGCCCGTGATGGCATATGTTCTTCTTGCCCCTCCAGAGGGGAGAAAAACAGGGAACGCTCCAATCCAAGAGCGGGAAACACTAGCCCTGCCCACAGGGAACAACAACCAAGTACAGCCACAGGAAGTGGAGGCTCCTCCCCTAAGTCCCTCCTCAGTTACCAGTTAGTGTTAGAGAGAAGGCAAGATGGTGGTGCTGAAACCTAACTGGGGAGATGGTCTATGGAACTGACCTGCCCGACCTGTGCGATGACCTACAGATTCAGAGTGTAAATGGGAGCCACGGCATGGACTACTCCTGTGTCGCAGCTCATGAGGAAACATGAAAAGGGGTCCGGGCATTCCCCATGCCAGCTGGCGCCACTCGCCACCCAGGAAGAGCGGGACCTTTGAAGGCCTCAGCCCTGTGGTGTCGGCATGGACTACTCCTGTGTCGCAGCTCATGAGGAAACATGAGAAGGGGTCCGAGGCATTCCCATGCCAGCGTGGCGCCACTCCGCCATCCAGGAAGAGTGGGACCTTTGAAGGCCTCAACCCTGTGGTGTCGAAGGGAGTCACGGCCCATGCATATTCTATATGGGACTACGGAAAGCAATTGAAGATTGGGTGGTCGGTCTGCAGGACCGACCGCTGCCTCAGACCCACTGCTGGAGAAAAGAGCCGGAACAGTCGCTCTGGCTTCTGTAGAGAGAGGCATCGGTTTCATCATGGAGGGCGAGACTGGGAAAGAGCTATTTGGAAATCGATGCTCTGTCAATCGCCCTTATTTGCCTCAGGCCTGACTACAGCCTTTATAAAGGAGACCAGGGAGGTACACTCCGATGGAGTCTTTGAAGGCCCATTTGCTATGAGAGTGACCATCCTAGAAAAACCCTTGGTGCCAGTGTCAGCACCAGAATGTTGTCAGGAGGACCCAGCAGCTGCGTGTGTCGAGTTTGCTGCCTGCAAGAAACCGCCAGGGGAGTGCTGTGCTTTCAGAGAAACCCCAGCCAAAGCCGGAGCTTCTGATTCCTGGATTGCTCCCACCGCCTATGTCAAATGGGCTGTGTGGCGACATCCACTGTACATTCACCTGCAGTCCGACGATCATATAGTATTAGCTTGCCATGGAAAATGGCGTCCGCAATGAAGAAAGCCGCCCAGGAGTTCGACCCCAAGACCGAGGACTGCCTACCAGCTCCTTTGCAGCCGGAGGTCCTGGATCCATTTTGCTTGGCAGGAGGTTCCGGATCTAGAAGCAGAAAGTTGCAGCTGCAAATGAAAAGATGCGCCAGTAGGTGCCGCCAAATCACCACCATTTCTGCGTGCCTGAATTACAAGAGACAGGACCAACCTCTCATGAGCTTTAGCTACCAGCAGCAGTGAGGAGGATCTAGAAGTCCTTCCTCTGGAAGAGCTCCTCTTCATTCCTCTTCAGCATCTAAAAAAACAAGGACTAATAGGAGCCACGGCATGGACTACTCCTGACTAGTGTTGGCGCTTGAATATTCGAAAAGCAAATTTTTTTTTTTGCGAATATCAGCACTTCAAGAATTTCGCAAATATTTAGAATATAGTGCAATATATTTGCAATGACCGAATATTCGCTTTTTTAACACAGTACACATCAGGTGATAATCCCTCTCTTCTTCTAACTTGAACTGCCAATGAGAAGGCTTTGTCACAGCTTAGCAGCATCCATAGCAACCAATCGGAAAGTTGCCTACCCTTCACTATATAAATGAATACACTCCTCAGCAGCCATTTTGTGAAGTTTGATGTGAGAGAGAGAGGAGCTTGATTATGGTGCTGTGCTTTGTCTGATCTAATTTCAAAACAAATATAAATACTCTTGATAGTTAGTGTTAGATAGGAATAGGGATGTCACGGTAGGTGAGGGAAGCGAAGAAAGCCAAATACAACAACAGTAACAAAACACCAGACTAGGCCCCAAAGCTAGGGAAGAGGGAAAGGTAACCACCTGACAATCCTGTGCCTTTCCCTGACTGCTGACAGCATGAGCAAATCCTAAAGGTGGAAGTACTCATGCGCTGGAACCTAAGTCCTGCTGAAACTGAAACAAACCGTCAGCTAGGGAGCAGGAGATAGACAACCGGTCCCTTCCACCATAAAGGAACCAGCATCTCCTGAGGCCTAGTCGAACGAGGAGCAGGAGATCCATCAAACACCAGCTGAGAACTCTAGGAGGAAACCGCAAGGGCTGCAGTGAGAGGCGGGTATAAATAGAGCCACTAAACAGCTAATGAGCAGAACCTGTGGAGAGGTGGGATCCTGCCCACAACAACAAACAAGGAAAAGAGAAAGATCTGTCAGAGAGACTCACGTGCAGCAAGTCTATCAGATCTTCTCAGGTCTCTCACAGGGCAGACAGTGACAAGGAAATAGTGTAGGTGAATAGCTGATAGGGTCCAGTGCAGGGTATAGTGTGGGTTATAGAGATAGTTAGCTAATATATGATCCATATGGTTATTGTTAGGGCATAGTGTAGCAGATAGATTCCAGAGCAGGATGTAGTGTAGGTTATAGAGTTAGTTAGCCTAAATATATAATCCATAGTTAGTTAGTGGGAGTTAGGGAATAGTTTAGCTGATAGTTTCCAGGGCAGGGTGTACTTTAGGTTAGATAGGGATATAGGATAGTGTAGACTGTGAAAGAAAAAAAGTTTCTTAGTCTTACTGTTTTAGTGTCCAGTTTGTGTAGTCAATGTGATTAGTGTTTTCGTCTTTTGTCAGTGAAAAACAACAAAAAAGCATTTTATATGTAATACAGGTGGCTCACTAGTCAATCTGATGGTTGGTGCTCTAATCCCAAAACGTTTTCACCCAAAAACGCTTGAAAATTCAGAAGATAAAGGCTAGGGCGATTGGCACTCTATATCTGGATTAATATAGAGAAAATGTATTCCAATGTATTGCACCTACATTGGAATACATTTTCTCTATATTAATCCAGATATAGAGTGCCATCCGCCCTAGCCTTTATTTTCCAAAAAAGTCTTTTTAGTCTCAGTGTTTTAGGGTTTAGTTAGTGTCTGTGTCTTTTGTGTGTGAAAAAAAAAAGTCTCATAGTGTTCAGTTTGTGTAGTAATTATTATTTTCGTCTTTTGTTAGTGAAAAAAAAAAGAAGTCTTTTAGTCTCAGTGTTTTAGGCTTTAGTTAGTGTCTGCGTCTTTTGTGTGTGAAAAAAAAAAATTGTTTTACTGTATTTCAGTTTATTGTATATTTTATTTTATTTGGGGCGGTCGCAGGTTGTGGGGCGTCCACCTCATCCGTGATATTTTGGGGGGCATGGCAGCCGTCCTATTTCTTCTCAAGACACCGAGGCAGTGGTTTCCTTCGTGACACAAGCCAGTGGCACGGAGTTCTCTGCCCTGGCTCTGAGCAGCAGCAGCTCTCCACCTCCTGCTCTTTGACAGTGACAGTGAGAGGGACATCTTGGGGGTGGTAATGTGAGCTAGAGCTAGGTCTCAGGACCTTTGGAAGGGATGGAGGAGGAGGAGGTACCGCCTGTCAGTACCCCAGTGACATCCCTTCCAACTGGTGCGGGTGTTTTCAGCCTCAGAACCCCCATACCTAGTCAGACCCAGGCGTCAGCGAGGGGACAGCGGAGCCGGTTTAGGGACCCCACATCTGCTATTCCCCTCAGTCCACCTCTGTTTGGCCTTGGGTCTGACTCTTACAGGCGATGAAGAGGAGGGTGATTTAGAATGGATGCCACCTCCCTTGTCAGGTGACAAAAACACTGATGAGGAAGGTAGGCACTAGTAATAAGCGAGCAGGCCAATATTAGAATTCGCAATATCTCGCGAATATTTGGGCGAATATTTGCCATATATTCGCAGTTCGCAATTCTGATCTTCAGGCATTATCTTTTGATTGCAAAAATTCGCGATTAAAAAATTTGCATAAAATTCTCATAAAAGTCGCATAGGCTGGTATTAAAAAAATAATATTACGCGATTACGAATATATTGTGAGATATTCTAAATATTCGCAAATTCTCGAAGTGCCGTATCGCGATTAAAATTCGCACTCGAATATTTGTAATCAACACTAGTAGGCACCCGAGGCAAGCGTTGTAGTCAGGTCACCAGGAGCCCAGTGCAGGGACTCACTGGTAATGGCAGCAGGAGTAGGCCTCATCAGCAAGCCTGTTTGGACTAACTCACCCTGGCAGCAGACAATGTGACAATTGGCATCTGTCTGCTGTGCCATACCAGGAGTGAGAAGAGGGAAGTCTGTTGCTCGGCTGGGTACCACTGCACTCTGCCCAGCACTTGAGAGTCAACCATTGGCAGGAGTGGGAACAGATGCAGGGTGGTCGTAGCACCACCACCAGCAATGCGCAGGGAACAGCAGCTCCTGCCACTGTCCCTGCAGCCACACCACCTGCAGCCATTCCCACTCCCCTCACTCCATCTCCTAGAGGTACTGGTACTGGCAGCCAGACCTCTGCCTTCTCTGCACCCTCCTCTATCGCCCTCCACTGCCGTCCGGCGCCAGCGCTGTCGGTTGCTGAACGCATTTGACGCACCGCCCCTACGCCCCGGGGACTGACGATGCATTTACTCAATGGGCTCCTGGCAAGGGTTATCGCCCAATATCTGCTGCCCTTCAATATTGTGGACAGCAATCCATTCCGGCAGATGTTGGACCAGGCCCAACACAAATGGCGTGTCCCCAGCTGCCATTCCTTTGCGGCGTCCCTGCCCTACACCAGCACATTGTGCAGAATGTATTCCTGTAGCTGGATCATGCTGTCAGCAACAGGGTGCATCTGACAATGGATGCCTGGAGCAGCAGACAAGGGCAGGGACGATAGATCAGCTTTACTGCCCATTGGGTGTCCCTCCGAGGCGCCAGGGGTGATCATCAGATGCGGCAGCATCTCAGTTTCTGGTGCCGCCCTGTAGTGTCCAGGGGAGAACTGCTGCTCTCCCTAAAGCCACTGTCACCAATGCTGCTGAGCCCCCAGCAAGTGTCTCGTGTAGATACGCAGAGTGTGGGGCATGTCCGCTGCCAGGCCGTGCTCCAGCTTGTGAGCTTAGGGAACGGAGACACACTGGACCTGATGTTTCTGGCCACACTACAGGCTCAGGTCCAGAAGTGGCTGACACCCCCGAAGGCTAGAGGCAGGTATGGTTGTCTGTGACAACGGTAGTGACCTTCTGGCCGCCCTCCATGCTGGCAGTCTCACTCATGTGCCCTGCATGGTAAATGTCCTCAACCTTGTGGTACAGAAGTTCCTACGCACATACCCAAGGTTGAGTGACATTGTGCAAAGGGTACAGAGGATTGTCAGCCACTTCTGACGCCCTCAACCGCCACTGTGTCCCTGTGCCTGTGTCACTGCAGCAGGACAGCAGCCTGCCCCTCACGGGCTTATTGTGGACAGCGAGGCGCGGTGGAACTCCACCCTCCACATGCTGGAGAGGTTGTCAGAGCAGCGACAGGCGGTGAAGGAATACCTGCTGGACCAAGGCACTTCCGGGCCATCACACCCACTCCCTACATCACCAATGCGGAACGGGGCAGATACACCAGGTCTGCCATGTGTTGGCCCCATTCAAGCAGGCAACTAAGATGGTCAGCGGGGAGCATGTCGGCCTCAATGACGTGCTCCCCATAGTGTTCCTGCTGGACAGGATACTAGATCGCCCGCTAGAGGCTGGGAGATTGCCTTGGTGGAGCAAGAAGAGCAAACAATGCTCCCCAAGACCAGGCCCAGGACGAGGAGGAGGAAGAACTTTGCTGAGGACTTTGCCGACGTCCAGAAGTCTGGGCCCGGTCAGGAGGGGAGCCGGTGCTGGGGGCACTGTTAGTCCGGGGTGGGGCGTCTCCCACAGGGAAGCAGCAGCAGGAGTGACCAAGACGTCCTGGGCAGCCAAGAAGAGTCACAGTGGGCTGTCCTCCTCTCCATGGCTGCCCAGTATGCTGCGATGCCTCAGGAGGGACCCCAGATCAAGAAAATTAATTATTGGTTGGCACACCACTTTTAGACCTCGCTACAAGGGGAAACTGGAGTAGTTCATCCTAGCCAGCCAGAGGGAGGCCTGTATGAATAACCTGCTGGCCTGTCTGACCATTACCATGTACTTAGTGTTGCCCTGGTCTGGTGGGGGCCCATTCCTGGGAACACATTCCTGCTGCAAACTTAGAACCTGCTGCTGTCTGTCCTGAAGAGTTAGGCTGAGCTATGTGTAGGCCTTATAGTTGACCATTACCATCTATCTGCAGCTGTCTGTCTGGATCACGCTGAGTTATGTGTAGGCCTTATACTACACCATTACCTTTAGCTGCTGCTGCCTGTCCTGCAGAGTTAGGCCGAGCCATAGAGTAGGCCTTATAGTTGACCCGTTAACATGTAACTGGTGCTGGGGCTGTCTGTCCTGAATCAGCAGTGTTAGTCCCAGCTAATGCATAGGCCTTATACTATAGCATTACCATTTACCTGCTTGGGTCTGTCCTGATCCTGCAGAGTTGAGTCAAGCAATGTGTAGCCCTGATACTACAGAGTTACCATTTATATGCTGCTGATCTGTCATGATCCTGCTGAGTTTGGACCATCGATGTTTAGGCCTTCTACTTTTGCATTACTATTTACCTGCTACTGTCTGCCCTTGTCCTGCCAAGTTATGTGTCGGCATTATAGTACAGTGTTAACATTACCTGTTCAGTGCTGTCTGTTCTGATCCTGCAGAGGACAACCAACATGGACCACTTATTCGCCTCTGGACTTTGTCAACTATTGAGTAGAGTATTATAATGTGCTCTTTTTTTCAGTGTATAACTATATATATATATATATATATATATATATATTTATATATATATATATATAAATATATATATATATATATATAATATTTTTTATACAATACAATCATGCGGTGTTACGCTTCATTCTCAAAATAAAAATGTTTTACTTTATTTATATTTTATTATTTTGCTTAACTTTGGTTTGGGAGGCCCATTGTGGTCCTTACTGTAGCAATGTGGGGAACGCATGTAGCCTTCCCTTGTCAAAGGTCTTGTGCATTCTGATTGATGAACCTAATAAAGTTTTTTTTTTAATTGTTTGTTTAAATACAGATTTGGAGTTCGAACACGGTGTTTTCTGTCGTCCTGAACAAGATGCCTGACTTCCTTGTTGACCTCTCTACATGGTTGGGTGTGATTGGCGTTATACTCATCCGTGTGGTAATCTGGTTTTGGGAATGGAGCGTTATTGCCACATGTAGATAGCGATATATACATTTTAATTTTATGTTACTTCTTGACAAATATGTAATGATAATTTGCATGCTAATTTTATATGAACACAACTTTAAAATTTTC
>JAKVIS010004935.1:0-12954 GCA_033119425.1 Bufotes viridis
CAAGGAATCATGCGTCATATCAACCACCACCGGAGAAGGCCACTCTCATGTATTTTGGACCAGCACCCAGACAGAGGATACAGGTCCCACAGCAAGGAATCATGCGTCATATCAACCACCAACGGAGAAGGCCACTCATGTATTTTGGACCAGCACCCAGACAGAGGAGAGAGGTCCCACATCAAGGAATCATGCGTCATATCAACCACCAACGGAGATGGCCACTCTCATTTATTTCGGCCCAGCACCCAGACAGAGGATACAGGTCCCACAGCAAGGAATCATGCGTCATATCAACCACCAACGGAGAAGGCCACTCTCATTTATTTCGGACCAGCACCCAGACAGAGGAGAGAGGTCCCACATCAAGGAATCATGCGTCATATCAACCCCCAACGGAGAAGGCCACTCTCATTTATTTTGGACCAGCACCCAGACAGAGGAGATAGGTCCCACAGCAAGGAATCATGCCTCATATCAACCACCAACGGAGAAGGCCACTCTCATTTATTTCGGCCCAGCACCCAGACAGAGGATACAGGTCCCACAGCAAGGAATCATGCGTCATATCAACCACCACCGGAGAAGGCCACTCTCATGTATTTTGGACCAGCACCCAGACAGAGGAGAGAGGTCGCACATCAAGGAATCATGCGTCATATCAACCACCAATGGAGAAGGCCACTCTCATTTATTTTGGACCAGGTCCCAGACAGAGGATACAGGTCCCACAGCAAGGAATCATGCGTCATATCAACCACCACCGGAGAAGCCCACTCATGTATTTTGGACCAGCACCCAGACAGAGGAGAGTGGTCCCACATCAAGGAATCATGCTTCATATCAACCCCCACCGGAGAAGGCCACTCTCATTTATTTTGGACCAGCACCCAGACAGAGGAGATAGGTCCCACAGCAAGGAATCATGCGTCATATCAACCACCACCGGAGAAGGCCACTATCATGTATTTTGGACCAGCACCCAGACAGAGGAGAGAGGTCCCACATCAAGGAATCATGCTTCATATCAACCCCCACCGGAGAAGGCCACTCTCATTTATTTTGGACCAGCACCCAGACAGAGGAGATAGGTCCCACAGCAAGGAATCAGGCCTCATATCAACCACCAACAGAGAAGGCCACTCTCATTTATTTGGGACCAGCACCCAGACAGAGGATACAGGTCCCACATCAAGGAATCATGCGTCATATCAACCACCACCGGAGAAGGCCACTATCATGTATTTTGGACCAGCACCCAGACAGAGGAGAGTGGTCCCACATCAAGGAATCATGCTTCATATCAACCCCCACCGGAGAAGGCCACTCTCATTTATTTTGGATCAGCACCCAGACAGAGGATACACGTCCCACAGCAAGGAATCATGCATCATATGAACCCCCACCGGAGAAGGCCATTCTCATGTATTTTGGACCAGCACCCATACAGAGGAGAGAGGTTTTCACAGCAGAGAATCAGGCATTTAGATCACCCACCACAGGAGTAGGCCACCATTTAATGGGACCCCGGCAACCATGTCAGATGGCACAAACATCAGCTTCACATCACCCAGCACAAGAGAAGGCCACTTTGATAGACTTTGACCCCTGCACCCAGACGTAGGAGAGAGGTTTTCACAGCAGAGAATCATGCATTTAGATCACCCATCACAGGAGTAGGCCACCATTTAATGGGACCCCTGCAACCATGTCAGATGGCACATATCAACCACCACCGGAGAAGGCCACTCTCATGTATTTTGGACCAGCACCCAGACAGAGCAGAGTGGTCCCACATCAAGGAATCATGCGTCATATCAACCCACACCGGAGAAGGCCACTCTCATTTATTTTGGACCAGCACCCAGACAGAGGATACAGTTCCCACAGCAAGGAATCATGCATCATATCAACCACCACCGGAGAAGCCCACTCATGTATTTTGGACCAGCACCCAGACAGAGGAGAGAGGTCCCACATCAAGGAATCATGCGTCATATCAACCCCCACCGGAGAAGGCCACTCTCATTTATTTTGGACCAGCACCCAGACAGAGGATACAGGGAGGTCATGTATTTTGGACTAGCACCCAGACAGAGGAGAGTGGTCCCACATCAAGGAATCATGCGTCATATCAACCCCCACCGGAGAAGGCCACTCTCATGTATTTTGGACCAGCACCCAGACAGAGGAGAGAGGTCCCACAGCAAGGAATCATGCGTCATATCAACCACCACCGGAGAAGGCCACTCATATATTTTGGACCAGCACCCAGACAGAGGAGAGAGGTCCCACATCAAGGAATCATGCGTCATATCAACCACCAACGGAGAAGGCCACTCTCATTTATTTCGGCCCAGCACCCAGACAGAGGAGAGAGGTCCCACAGCAAGGAATCATGCGTCATATCAACCACCAACGGAGAAGGCCACTCTCATTTATTTCGGACCAGCACCCAGACAGAGGAGAGAGGTCCCACATCAAGGAATCTGTAAGGATACAGTGGTTTGCGCTCCAGCCTGGATCATGCCCTGTGTAACCATGATAACAATCGCTGTTTACCTCCCAGGCTGGAAGCAGTGGGCTCCGCCCACCCACACTTGGTCAATAAATAGGAGCCAGGTGCTGCACAGGGGGTTCCACTAATGGAGTGCGCACCCTGCCTGCTCCATTCACCACGAGGACTCAAGATCTTAACTACCTGCAACTCTGAACCTCCAGGAGAAACCCTCACCTACCTTACCCGGCTCCACCACTGCAGGATCCCTGCATGACTTCCAACAGCAAGTATCAAGCCTGTCATTTTGTTTCACTGACATTGCTCACTGAAAGGAAGGGACTCGCGCTGGTGGTTATTAGTACTGCAGGCCTGGGATTCCTGAACGTTGCCAAGAGCTGTTATTCATGAACTTTAATCTGAACTCTCATTCCTAAAACGAACTTTCCTCACTATTAGTTTTACACTCTATCTGTAGTACGCGGTACATGATTTTGTTAACCCCATACTCTCCGCTTAAGACTGAGAGAGCCGCCTGGGGTACACACTGAGCAGCCGCAAAGACACCACCAACCCTCAATCAGTGTGACAAAAGTGGATGTCAAAGGACACCGCAGTTGAGATCCTAACTGATCAATTTGGTGCGTTACATATTAGTGGAACCCCATGGATCCAGCGGAGCTCGCGCGGCATATGGTCGCCCTCACTGAGAGGGTGGAAACCCTTAACGTGACCGTACAGAATCTCCAATTGGAAAATCAGACGTTGCGAGATCTCGTCACGTCGCGCACAGGACACCCCCACGATGGACCGGAACCCAAGGTCAGTCCACCTGAACTTTTCTCAGGAGACCGGAAGCAGTTCCGCGAATTCCTGAATGCGTGTAAACTGATGTTTCAGTTACGCCCCCGGACCTATCCTACCGATAGAACCAAAGTACTCACCATGATCTCGTACCTCAGGGGGGAGCCCAGAGCATGGGCTAACACCTATTTAGAAAAGGAAGACCCGGTCTTGAATTCCTTTTCGCAATTTCTTGAAACAATGGCCCTCCTTTACGAGGACCACAACAAGCAGCTGACTGCGGAGACCGCCATTCGCACCCTAAAGCAAGGGAGACGACCCGTAGAGGACTTTATTGCGGAATACACTCGTTGGGCCCGTGAGACGGAATGGAATGATCTCACTCTTAGAAATCAGTTCCGTCTCGGTCTATCTGAGGCCCTGAAAGATGAGTTAGCCCGCGGAGAGCTGCCACATACACTCGGCGCCTTGATGCAGAAGGTCACCACCATTGACAGACGCTTAAGGGAACGCAGGGCTGAGAGAGTCTCAGGGTTTACACCCACCCGAGACAGACCAGCCCAGATCCTGTAGCAGAGATGATGGAGATTGGGGCAATTCGTGGTCCTCTGACTGAGAGAGAAGACCCGGAGACGGAACCTCAACCTCTGCTTATACTGTGCGTCGGCTGACCATTCGGTTGATGGATGTCCTGCCATAAGAAAGAAACATGAAGGTAAAATGATGACGTTCTGTAACTTAGGCAGAAAAATAACAACACAAGTGGTTACATTTATACGTCTCTCACCTTACAGTGGGACCAAAACCGAACTATCGTTGATGCAATGGTGGACACGGGAGCTTCGGGAATTTTATCGATAAGCATCTAGTAGAGAGAAATAAAATTCCCCATACAAAGAAAAATGTATCGATATCCATGAGTTTTATTGATGGTACAACCTCTAGACCTATCCATAGCCAGACTCAACCCCTTTTGGTGACAAGCGAAAATAGCCACACAGAATTTTTATCCTTTGATGTCATACACTCCCCTTCGTTCCCCATCATTTTAGGCTTGCCATGGCTCGGTTACATCAACCAGTTCTCCTATGGGAACAGGGGAGAATTGGGTTTACCTCACGTTATTGCAGGGAGACCTGCTTCCCTATTAAAACGCTCATGCATGTAGGGGTGAACCAGGTCCCTACCCAATACTCAGAGTTCTCGGAGGTATTCAGTGCAAAGATGGCGGAATCCCTACCGCCCCATAGACCCTACGATTGCCCCATAGACCTACTGCCGGGCAGTGAAATACCCACAGGAAGAATCTACCCATTGGCACAACCAGAACTTGACCACCTCAAACAGTATCTCGAAGAGAACTTAAGGAAGGGATTCATTCGGCCTTCAACCTCCCCTGCAGCCGCGGGTATGTTCTTCGTAAGGAACAAAGACTTGAGCCTCAGACCCATCATTGATTACAGAGCATTAAATAAAATAACAATCAAAAACCGGTACCCCCTGCCGCTAATATCCGAGCTTATTGAAAGACTTCAAACATCAACTATCTACACTAAACTGGACTTGAGAGGCGCATACAACTTGATTAGGATTAGAACCGGGGATGAATGGAAAACTGCTTTCCGCACCCGGTACGGACTCTTTGAGTACATGGTAATGCCTTTCGGCTTGTGCAATGCCCTGCCACATTCCAAAACTTTATCAACGACATATTTAGGGATCTACTAGATGTATGTGTTGTCATCTATCTAGATGACATATTGGTCTACTCCGATAACCTACAAGATCACAGGAAACACGTCCGTTGGGTACTTGCGCGATTAGCGTCCATCACTTATATGTCAAACCAGAAAAGTGTATATTCGAGACTACTACCCTTCCGTTCCTTGGTTATATAATCTCACCCAAGGGAATTCAGATGGATCAGTCAAAGATCACTTGCATCCAAAACTGGCCGACTCCGGACTCCAGGAAAGCCCTCCAGCGTTTCATAGGGTTCTCGAACTTCTACAGGAAATTCATCAAAGACTTCTCCGCTACCATTAAACCCCTAACCAGATTAACTAGTGTCAACACGAAATTTGTTTGGTCCATGGAGGCCCAATCAGCTTTTGAGTTACTTAAAGACAAATTCACTTCAGCACCAATTCTGACCATTCCGAATCCAAACTATCACTTTGTGCTGGAAGTAGATGCATCACAGGCAGCCATAGGAGCTGTTCTGTCCCAGCGGAGCTCCTTCTCATCCCCATTACATCCTGTCGGGTTCTACTCCCAGACTCTAAACGCCGCTGAAATCAACTACCCCATAGGGAAAAGGAACTTCTTGCCATAAAATGTTCCCTAGAGAACTGGAGGCACCTACTTGAAGGTTCAACACACCCCATCACAATATACACGGATCACCGTAATTTACAATACCTGAAAACCAGTAAAACACTGTCAGCACGTCAGGTACGGTGGAGTTTTTTTGACAGATTCGACTTTCAAATTACTTACCGACCAGGCTCAAAAATGGGAAGGCTGACGACTTATCACGTCTGGCTGAATGCCGCGCCGCAGTCACAGCCCCCACATGCATTATACCACCTAACAAAATTATCTTCGCCACCATCGAATTGGAAACCCAGCTTAAGGATGCTCTGAAAATTGACTGTGCTAACATCCCCCCGGGACTTCTGAAAGACCAACGGGGTTTCCTCTACAAAAACAACCTACTGTACATACTAACTCCTCTCACCACCCAGGTAATCAAACTCTGCCATGACTCACCCCTCGCGGGACACCCTGGCATTGCCAAAACCATAAACCTGATACGCAGGAACTTCTGGTGGCCAAAAATGACCAAAGAAATTAAGCAATATGTTTCCACGTGCGAGACATGTGCCTCATGCAAAAGTGATAGAAATCGACTATATTGCCTTCTTATGAGTCTTCCTATCCCCAACAGACCCTGGGAATGGGTTTCAATGGACTTCATTGTAGAACTCCCCCGCTCCAGAGGAAACAACACCATCATGGTTGTAGTAGACCTACTAACTAAGATGGCACACTTCATCGCCCTCAAAAATTACCTTCCTCCAGTGAAACTGCCGAGGCCTTTCTGTCCAATGTCATAAAACTACATGGAATCCCTAGCCAAGTTATATCAGACAGGGGTTCACAATTTGTATCCAAATTTTGGAGAGCACTTTGTCTTAGACTCCAAATCGACCATAGAATGTCTACCGCCTACCACCCCCAAACTAACGGGCAGACGGAAAGGGTGAACCAATGTCTGGAACAATTTCTCAGATGTCACTGCTCATTCCTTCAAGATGACTGGGAAAGCCTACTCCCTCTTGCCGAATTCAGCACAACAATTCTGTGAATTCCTCCACTTTACATAGTCCATTCTTTGCTAATTATGGATTCCACCCTAGGTCTCTCCCTGAAATCAACCTTCCTACAAACGTTCCTGCCACAGATGATTTTGTAACTACCTTGCAAACAACCCTCAGGATGCTGAAAGACAACCTCCAACGGGAAAAAGAAAGGCAGAAGATCTACTACGACCGTCACAGAAGAGAAAATCCTCCTTATCAGGTTGGAGACTCGGTATGGCTGTCAACGAGAAACCTTCAGTTGGGGGTACCTGCTAAGAAACTGGGTAGGCAATTTTTGGGTCCTTTTCTGATAGAAAGAATTATCAACCCCAACACGGTGAGACTTACCCTTCCTCCTCGACTACAGGTACATCCCACATTCCATGTATCGTTGCTAAAACCGTTTAGACCTAGCCCGTTCCCCTCACGGGTTCCTCAACCCTCCCCCCGGATAGATGTCCGAGGTGAGGAGGAATTTGAGGTTGAGCAGCTTCTTGACTCCAGAAGAAGACGGGGGAGGATCCAGTACCTCGTTAGATGGAAGGGTTACGGGTCTCAGGATGACTCTTGGGAAGACGTCCATGCACCCAGACTCCAAAGATTGTTTCACAGGAGATTTCCCGACCGACCCTCCCCTACTGGGGTACCCCGGAGAGGGTCCCCTTAAGGGGGGGGGGGTACTGTAAGGATACGGTGGTTTGCGCTCCAGCCTGGATCATGCCCTGTGTAACCATGATAACGATCGCTGTTTACCTCCCAGGCTGGAAGCAGTGGGCTCCGCCCACCCACACTTGGTCAATAAATAGGAGCCAGGTGCTGCACAGGGGGTTCCACTAATGGAGTGCGCACCCTGCCTGCTCCATTCACCACGAGGACTCAAGATCTTAACTACCTGCAACTCTGAACCTCCAGGAGAAACCCTCACCTACCTTACCCGGCTCCACCACTGCAGGATCCCTGCATGACTTCCAACAGCAAGTATCAAGCCTGTCATTTTGTTTCACTGACATTGCTCACTGAAAGGAAGGGACTCGCGCTGGTGGTTATTAGTACTGCAGGCCTGGGATTCCTGAACGTTGCCAAGAGCTGTTATTCATGAACTTTAATCTAAACTCTCATTCCTAAAACGAACTTTCCTCACTATTAGTTTTACACTCTATCTGTAGTACGCGGTACATGACTTTGTTAACCCCATACTCTCCGCTTAAGACTGAGAGAGCCGCCTGGGGTACACACTGAGCAGCCGCAAAAGACACCACCAACACTCAATTAGTGTGACAAAAGTGGATGTCAAAGGACACCGCAGTTGAGATCCTAACTGATCAATTTGGTGCGTTACAGAATCATGCGTCATATCAACCCCCAACGGAGAAGGCCACTCTCATTTATTTTGGACCAGCACCCAGACAGAGGAGATAGGTCCCACAGCAAGGAATCATGCCTCATATCAACCACCAACGGAGAAGGCCACTCTCATTTATTTCGGCCCAGCACCCAGACAGAGGATACAGGTCCCACAGCAAGGAATCATGCGTCATATCAACCACCACCGGAGAAGGCCACTCTCATTTATTTTGGACCAGCACACAGACAGAGGAGAGAGGTCCCACATCAAGGAATCATGCATCATATCAACCACCACCGGAGAAGGCCACTCTCATGTATTTTGGACCAGCACCCAGACAGAGGAGAGAGGTCCCACATCAAGGAATCATGCGTCATATCAACCACTAACGGAGAAGGCCACTCTCATTTATTTTGGACCAGCTCCCAGACAGAGGATACAGGTCCCACAGCAAGTAATCATGCGTCATATCAACCAACACCGGAGAAGGCCACTCATGTATTTTGGACCAGCACCCAGACAGAGGAGAGAGGTCCCACATCAAGGAATCATGCGTCATATCAACCACCAACGGAGAAGGCCACTCTCATTTATTTCGGCCCAGCACCCAGACAGAGGATACAGGTCCCACAGCAAGGAATCATGCGTCATATCAACCACCACCGGAGAAGGCCACTATCATGTATTTTGGACCAGCACCCAGACAGAGGAGAGAGGTCCCACATCAAGGAATCATGCTTCATATCAACCCCCACCGGAGAAGGCCACTCTCATTTATTTTGGACCAGCACCCAGACAGAGGAGATAGGTCCCACAGCAAGGAATCATGCCTCATATCAACCACCAACAGAGAAGGCCACTCTCATTTATTTGGGACCAGCACCCAGACAGAGGATACAGGTCCCACAGCAAGGAATCATGCGTCATATCAACCACCACCGGAGAAGGCCACTCTCATGTATTTTGGACCAGCACACAGACAGAGGAGAGAGGTCCCACATCAAGGAATCATGCATCATATCAACCACCACCGGAGAAGGCCACTCTCATTTATTTTGGACCAGCACCCAGACAGAGGAGAGGTCCCACAGCAAGGAATCATGCCGTCATATCAACCACCAACGGAGAAGGCCACTCTCATTTATTTGGGACCAGCTCCCAGACAGAGGATACAGGTCCCACAGCAAGTAATCATACGTCATATCAACCACCACCGGAGAAGGCCACTATCATGTATTTTGGACCAGCACCCAGACAGAGGAGAGTGGTCCCACATCAAGGAATCATGCGTCATATCAACCCCCACCGGAGAAGGCCACTCTCATTTATTTTGGACCAGCACCCAGACAGAGGATACAGGTCCCACAGCAAGGAATCATGCATCATATCAACCACCACCGGAGAAGGCCACTATCATGTATTTTGGACCAGCACCCAGACAGAGGAGAGGTCCCACATCAAGGAATCATGCTTCATATCAACCCCCACCGGAGAAGCCACTCTCATTTATTTTGGACCAGCACCCAGACAGAGGAGATAGGTCCCACAGCAAGGAATCATGCCTCATATCAACCACCAACAGAGAAGGCCACTCTCATTTATTTGGGACCAGCACCCAGACAGAGGATACAGGTCCCACAGCAAGGAATCATGCGTCATATCAACCACCACCGGAGAAGGCCACTATCATGTATTTTGGACCAGCACCCAGACAGAGGAGAGAGGTCCCACATCAAGGAATCATGCTTCATATCAACCCCCACCGGAGAAGGCCACTCTCATTTATTTTGGACCAGCACCCAGACAGAGGAGATAGGTCCCACAGCAAGGAATCATGCCTCATATCAACCACCAACAGAGAAGGCCACTCTCATTTATTTGGGACCAGCACCCAGACAGAGGATACAGGTCCCACAGCAAGGAATCATGCGTCATATCAACCACCACCGGAGAAGGCCACTATCATGTATTTTGGACCAGCACCCAGACAGAGGAGAGTGGTCCCACATCAAGGAATCATGCGTCATATCAACCCCCACCGGAGAAGGCCACTCTCATTTATTTTGGACCAGCACCCAGACAGAGGATACAGGTCCCACAGCAAGGAATCATGCATCATATGAACCCCCACCGGAGAAGGCCATTCTCATGTATTTTGGACCAGCACCCATACAGAGGAGAGAGGTTTTCACAGCAGAGAATCAGGCATTTAGATCACCCACCACAGGAGTAGGCCACCATTTAATGGGACCCGGCAACCATGTCAGATGGCACAAACATCAGCTTCACATCACCCAGCACAAGAGAAGGCCACTTTGATAGACTTTGACCCCTGCACCCAGACGGAGGAGAGAGGTTTTCACAGCAGAGAATCATGCATTTAGATCACCCAACACAGGAGTAGGCCACCATTTAATGGGACCCCGGCAACCATGTCAGATGGCACAAACATCAGCTTCACATCACCCAGCACAAGAGAAGGCCACTTTTAGAGACTTTGACCCCTGCAGCCACACGGAGGAGAGAGGTCCCACAGCAGAGATTCAAGCATTTATATCAGCCAGCACAGGAGAAGGCCGCTTTCAGTGACTTAGGCCTTAGCACCGACACAGAGGAGACAGGTCAGATAGCACAAGCATCAGTTTTACATCAACCACCACAGGAGAAGGGCACTTTTAGAGACCTTGACCCCTGCAGCCACACGGAGGACAGAGGTCCCACAGCAGAGAATCAGGCATTTCGATCACCCACCACAGGAGAAGGCCGCTTTCAGTGACTTTGGCCCCCTGCACCCACACAAAGGAGACATGTCAGACAGCACAAGTATAACATTCATATCACCCAGCACAGGAGAAGGACACTTTCATGTACTTTGGCCCCGGCACCCAGACAGAGCGAAGGTTCATTCAACTCTGGGTTGCACCCCAAGATCCTACTTAATTTCAAAAATTTATTTTTCAATGAAGAAATGGCCAGGAGTACAAGACAACATGGTTTAAGGCAGTTATTAAGGACTACTCTGCACAAGGGAGGGTCAGGTCTTGTGGGATCCATGCCTGGTTCATTTTTATAAACGTCAGCTTGTCCACGTTGGCTGCGGACAGGCGGCTGCGTTTGTCAGTAATGACGCCCCCTGCCGTGCTGAATACACGTTCAGATAAAACGCTGGCCGCCGGGCAGGCCAGCACCTCCAAGGCATAACATGCTAATTCTGGCCACGTGGACAATTTGGAAACCCAGAAGTTGAATGGGGCCGAACCATCCGGCAGTACGTGGAGTTGTGTGCAGACGTACTGTTCAACCATGTTAGTGAAATGTTGCCTCCTGCTAACACGTTCCATATCAGGTGGTGGGGCAGTTAGCTGTGGCGTGGAGACAAAACTTTTCCACATTTCTGCCATGCTAACCCTGCCCTCAGAGGAGCTGGCCGTGACACTGCTGCGTGGGCGACCTCTAGCTCCTCCTCTGCCTTGGCCTTGGCCTTCCACCTGTTCCCCTGTGACAGTTGGGAATGCTCTCAGGAGCGCGTCGACCAGTGTGCGCTTGTACTCGCGCATCTTCCTATCACGCTCCAGTGCAGGAAGTAAAGTGGGCACATTGTCTTTGTACCGTGGATCCAGCAGGGTGGCCACCCAGTAGTCAGCACACGTTAAAATGTGGGCAACTCTGCTGTCGTTGCGCAGGCACTGCAGCATGTAATCGCTCATTAGTGATGAGCGGCAGGTGCCATATTCGATTTCGACGAAATTCGCGAATATTCGAATGAATATTCGTTTCATATTCGTCGAAATCGAATATTCGTCATTTTTTCTAGTTATCGCGATTAACATGCGATTTAAATAATCGCATATTGCGATTTGTACTTAAGGCTACTTTCCTATTGGTTTCATATCTAGAATTAGCGAGGATGACGAATATGACGAATGTATCGTCTATTCCTCAAAACGAAGATAACGAGTATTCTACATCTTCGTTTAGCTACCTATTCGTCAACTTCGCTAATTCTAGCAATCAAATAGGAAGGTTGACTGACTATAGAGACAGCTGTGTTAAATTCGCTATGCGATTTTTTTTTTTTTATAAATAGAATACTTATAATAATTTTATCAAGTAATATAATTATTGTATTAAAAAAAAATCGCATAGCTAATTTAACACAGCTGTCTCTATAGTCAGTCAACCTTCCTATTTGATTGCTAGAATTAGCTAAGTTGACGAATAGGTAGCTAAAACGAAGATGTAGAATACTTCGTTATCTTCGTTTTGAGGAATATGACGAATACATTCGTCATATTCGCTATTCGCTAATTCTACCAAGCCAACCATAACTTCTGTGCTCATGGAGCGTCCCCATCACCATGGGAACGTCTCCATATACTAAAATGTACTGTCGGATTTGAGGAATTACGTTGAAATCGCAATGCGATTAATTCAAGTTATATTAATCGCATTGCGATTTCAACTTAGAGCTGGGTTTATAATGGGTCAGCTTGCTAGAATTAACGAAGTTAACGAATATGGAATATAGCAGCAGTACTCGTTAATTTCTAACGATAATTTGTTTTCCCTTAGTCCTAACAGCAGCACAGATGGGGTTAACCACCCCCCGTGGACTGGCAGGACCGGCGGAATGTTTAATGAGCCCAAGACTAATAACTCAATTTAACAATTAAGTATCTCCTTAAAAGGAGGAAGTCAACCCCCAGCCCACTGTGTTTATAGCAAGAAAAAAACTAGACTTACTAGGGTGGGAAATTTGTGTGCTGCTGTTAGGACTAAGGGAAAACAAATTATCGTTAGAAATTAACGATTCCCTTACGTCCTACCAGCAGCACAGATGGGGAGATAGCAAGAAAAAACCCCTAGGGAGGGCCTTCCTGCCTGGCAGAACTAAGAAAAGTCTGCCCAAAGGCCGAAAACTCAGCTAGACTGGCATCTAGTCT
>JAKVIS010004936.1:0-12968 GCA_033119425.1 Bufotes viridis
TATTATGACGGAAAGCAAACGAATACCTTTTAAAGGCTTCTGTCTTGCATTCCGTCATAATACAAGTCTATGTGCTCCAGAACGGTTCCGTTTATGGATTCTGTTATTTTCCTCGTTATAACCATGTTATAACGGAAAGTCGTGAACGGGAACCATAATGCTAGTGTAAACCCACCCTAAGCACTGTCTAACATTGTACACCAAGACTATTAAGCCATAGGCCAAGAGGAGGTCAGAGACCAGAACACTCTTGTTACTAGGGGAATAGCCCCACACCCAATAGCAGCAGTGAGCTGAGGCCGACTTTAATCGACGATGCCCAAAGCCCTGAATCAGCAAGTCAAGGCAAGGCAAACTGAAAGAGCAGACTACACTTGATCTTAGCCAAAAAGCCGCAAAGCTCTTCTCCAGCTTTGACTTCTGCTAAAGATGGCTACTACTCCCAGACCCTTGCAGGTGCCTTCTGGCCTGGAGGGACTGGGATTGGTTTATAGGGGCCCTTCTTTATGGAGAGGGCCTGTGATAGACCGCAACCTAGTGCATGTTTTTGTTGCATGGGTGTAGAAAGCATGTACCTCGGGCTTTTATTTAAAGAGAAAGCATTGCCCTTGCTCAGACTCTGTTCGACACGTTTTCAAACACATTTAATTGGATGTTTTCTTTCCCAAAAATGTCAATAATGGACAATTATTAGAATATTTCAATATGGGATAAAAGGGAACACCTACTAGGTATGCCCACTGTACTCTGAGACTACAACTCCACAAAAAGAAATTAGATTGCCTATAAAAACATTCTTGATAACATGATTCACAATATTGCTGATATCATTTTTTATAGTTCCACAGGCATTTAGGGCTTTTTAGCATTTGCTAATTTTTGATTGACAATAGCTTTTATTAGCAATCAGTCGTCATTACAAACAAACATTATACTGTGACGCAGTGCAGGTTAGAACACAGTACAATATATACTACACAGAAGCAATTTGTGCATGGGCGAAGAGCAAAGCACAGACATAGATCCTGTACTGTACACCACACACAGCGCAGGCACAGTTCCTGTACTGTACACCACACACAGCGCAGGCACAGATCCTGTACTGTACACCACACACAGCGCAAGCACAGATCCTGTACTGTACACCACACACAGCGCAAGCACAGATCCTGTACTGTACACCACACACAGCGCAGGCACAGATCCTGTACTGTACACCACACACAGCGCAAGCACGGATCCTGTACTGTACACCACACACAGCGCAAGCACAGATCCTGTACTGTACACCACACAGCAGCTAAGCACAGATCCTGTACTGTACACCACACACAGCGCAAGCACAGATCCTGTACTGTACACCACACACAGCGCAGGCACAGATCCTGTACTGTACACCACACACAGCGCAAGCACAGATCCTGTACTGTACACCACACACAGCGCAGGCACAGATCCTGTACTGTACACCACACACAGCGCAAGCACAGATCCTGTACTGTACACCACACACAGCGCAAGCACAGATCCTGTACTGTACACCACACACAGCGCAGGCACAGATCCTGTACTGTACACCACACACAGCGCAGGCACAGATCCTGTACTGTACACCACACACAGCGCAGGCACAGATCCTGTACTGTACACCACACACAGCGCAAGCACAGATCCTGTACTGTACACCACACACAGCGCAGCACAGATCCTGTACTGTACACCACACACAGCGCAGGCACAGATCCTGTACTGTACACCACACACAGCGCAAGCACAGATCCTGTACTGTACACCACACACAGCGCAGGCACAGATCCTGTACTGTACACCACACACAGCGCAAGCACAGATCCTGTACTGTACACCACACACAGCTAAGCACAGATCCTGTACTGTACACCACACACAGCGCAGGCACAGATCCTGTACTGTACACCACACACAGCGCAGGCACAGATCCTGTACTGTACACCACACACAGCGCAGGCACAGATCCTGTACTGTACACCACACACAGCGCAAGCACAGATCCTGTACTGTACACCACACACAGCGCAAGCACAGATCCTGTACTGTACACCACACACAGCGCAAGCACAGATCCTGTACTGTACACCACACACAGCGCAGGCACAGATCCTGTACTGTACACCACACACAGCACAAGCACAGATCCTGTACTGTACACCACACACAGCGCAGGCACAGATCCTGTACTGTACACCACACACAGCGCAAGCACAGATCCTGTACTGTACACCACACACAGCGCAGGCACAGATCCTGTACTGTACACCACACACAGCGCAGGCACAGATCCTGTACTGTACACCACACACAGCACAAGCACAGATCCTGTACTGTACACCACACACAGCGCAGGCACAGATCCTGTACTGTACACCACACACAGCACAAGCACAGATCCTGTACTGTACACCACACACAGCGCAGGCACAGATCCTGTACTGTACACCACACACAGCGCAGGCACAGATCCTGTACTGTACACCACACACAGCGCAAGCACAGATCCTGTACTGTACACCACACACAGCGCAGGCACAGATCCTGTACTGTACACCACACACAGCGCAGGCACAGATCCTGTACTGTACACCACACACAGCGCAGGCACAGATCCTGTACTGTACACCACTCACAGCGCAGGCACAGATCCTGTACTGTACACCACACACAGCGCAGGCACAGATCCTGTACTGTACACCACACACAGCGCAAGCACAGATCCTGTACTGTACACCACACACAGCGCAAGCACAGATCCTGTACTGTACACCACACACAGCGCAGGCACAGGTCCTGTACTGTACACCACACACAGCACAAGCACAGATCCTGTACTGTACACCACACACAGCGCAAGCACAGATCCTGTACTGTACACCACACACAGCGCAGGCACAGATCCTGTACTGTACACCACACACAGCACAAGCACAGATCCTGTACTGTACACCACACACAGCGCAGGCACAGATCCTGTACTGTACACCACACACAGCGCAGGCACAGATCCTGTACTGTACACCACACACAGCACAAGCACAGATCCTGTACTGTACACCACACACAGCGCAGGCACAGATCCTGTACTGTACACCACACACAGCGCAGGCACAGATCCTGTACTGTACACCACACACAGCACAAGCACAGATCCTGTACTGTACACCACACACAGCGCAGGCACAGATCCTGTACTGTACACCACACACAGCGCAGGCACAGATCCTGTACTGTACACCACACACAGCGCAAGCACAGATCCTGTACTGTACACCACACACAGCGCAGGCACAGATCCTGTACTGTACACCACACACAGCGCAAGCACAGATCCTGTACTGTACACCACACACAGCGCAAGCACAGATCCTGTACTGTACACCACACACAGCGCAAGCACAGATCCTGTACTGTACACTATACACAGCACCACACTTTTAACATCACACATCAATCACTAAGCACTGGACGAGTGACAGGGTAAGAGGGTGAGGAAAAGAGGGGAGTTACAGGCCCGAAGCTTTATTGAAAGACAGACACAGCGGGGGGGAAAGGAGAGGGGTTTTAATCCTCTTCTTCATCAACGTCCGGATCATCCATGATGGAGTAGTCTCTGAGCAGTCTGAGAACCAGCCTGCAGCAGTCCTGGACAGACATCCTCTCCCAGTTCATCACTAGACGTTTGCTGGCAAGCCACACAGCATCCTTAAAACCGTTCATAAGCCGCCAGGCCTCCTGGATAGCCTCAACCATATGGGTCTCATGCAATAGTCCGTAAAGCATGGCGGTGTGCTTCAGCCTGCCCTGGGGAATAGACTCTCTGAGTTAATTTTCCAGTGCGTCTAACAAGGCCTGCGCAAATGGGCACTGCCAAAAAAGGTGCAAAGGAGTTTCTTCCTGGAAAGGGCACCTGGAGCAGTACCTGGATTTGCATAGTCCACTGGCATACATGAAAGTTCCCAGGGACAGGCCTCCCTGAATAGCCATCCTAGCCAGGTCTTTGTGCCCATTGGTTAACCTGCTAGAAGCCACGTTCTTCCAAACAGTCTCAGCAGTGGCAGCAGGGAACCCTGGAATAGACTCCATTAAGTAGTTTGCTCAGATCAGCTTGCGGATAGTCTTTGGTTTCCACAAGTTGGCTTCACTCCCTCCAGCTAATTTTCCCTTAAAAACTAAAGAAGGTCCTGGTAGTACTAGGGGACATCCCAGTTGTAGAGGTAGGAGCTGTCTGACTTGTCCCAACCCAGCCTCCTCCAGAGAGGCAGGAGAAAGAAACAGGACATAGACTGGAACAGGCCCGCCGAGCCATCATCTTGGGAATGCTGTCACACACAAGGGCAGCCCACAGCAGAGTGGGGATGTCTGGATCTCCTTTCCCACCATAGCGGAGCTCTTTGTACATGACGGCCTGTTTTACTCTGTCCATTTTGGAGCCCCAGATGAAGAGGATGACAGTCCTTGAAATTGCCTGCCGCACGGTGATGTGAGGATGCTAGGCTTATGCTATGTACTGAAGAACCAGTAGGATCTCGTTCCGCAGCACAAGAGTCTTCGATGGTGAGTTGTCTGAGGCCCTTCTTTCCAAAATGGGGTCACATGTGGGGTGTCCGACTCTGACTGATCTCATATTGATCACTTATCATTAACTAAAAGCTGAAAAAAAACCTTTAAATGGGGTTATGTCACGAAAAACTCTATATTTTCCCATCCAAGCCCCTTTGTCACTTTCCTCATTAGTGATGTCCAGAACTATTCACCAGCGAACATAGCTTGTTCGCGTTCGCCGCGGCAGGCGAACATATGCGATGTTTGGTCCGCCCCCTATACATCATCATCAGCAAACTCTGACCCTGTACCTCACAGTCAGCAGACACATTCCAGCCAATCAGCACCCTCCCTCCCAGACCTTCCCACCTCCTATAAAAACGGCAGCCATTTTAGATTCATTCTGAAGCTGCATGTTAGTGAGAGCAGGGAGAGTGCTGTTGCTGCTGTGCTGCTGCTGCTGCTGAATTAATAGGGATAGCGTTAGCTAGGCCAGTGTTCTGTGTCCACAGACTCATCTGCTGTAAGGACAGCGGCACAGCACCCCAAAAAGCCCTTTTTAGGGCTGCTACATTAGTCTGCTTTTATTTATTTTTTCTCCATATATATATTGCGGTTGCCTGGCCTGCCCGTGTGTGAGGAGCTGCAGGCCCACAGACTGTAGTGTGCCCACTGCCAGTGCCCACCACTCATACCGGGTGGCACAGGACTTTGCATAAAAAAAGGCATTTAATTTTTACACTTTAATCTAATTTCAGTTGCTTGCCTGCTGCCAGTGTGTGACAGGCCCACTTCCACAGACTGTAGTGTGCCCACTGCCAGTGCCCACCACTCATACCGGGTGGCACAGTACCTAGCACGCATAGTACTACTTATCTAAAAAAAATGACAGGCAGAGGCAGGCCATCCCACCGTCGTGGTCGTGGTGCTGTGATTTCCACTGTCCCTGGAATAATGCCCAGTGTTCAGAGGCCACGTACCCTGAACCCGAAAAATTCTGAGGACATAGTTGACTGGCTTAGACAGGACACCCAATCTTCAACAGCTTCCGCTAAGAACCTTGACGCACCATCCTCCTCCAGCTCAGCTTCGGTCACCTGCTCTCAAGTTACCACGCACCCGCCCGCCGCCACCACCACCACCACTACCACCACAGCCACCACAGCCGCTTCACCTGATCCGTCAGAGGAGTTATTTACACATCAGTTGGATGCAATTAGTGATGCGCAACCATTATTGCCAGATGATGTAGATTACGGGGATATGTCTCAGTCAGGCAGGATTACACACATGGACGTACAGTGTGATGATGATGATGATGATGTACCCGCTGCTGCTTCCTTTGCTGAGGTGTCAGATACAAGTGAAGCGGTTGATGATGACGATGTGTCCACGGATGCCACGTGGGTGCCTGCTCGAAGAGAAGAAGAGGGGGAAAGTTCTGAAGGGGAGACAGAGAGAATGAGGAGACGAGTTGGAAGCAGGGGAGGTCGTCGCAAGGAGTTAGTGGCACAGTCAGACAGCATGTATCGGCACCTGGGGTCAGCCAGACAGCACGCCAGTCAACGCATGCTGTTGCCACCACCAGAATGCTGTCATTGCAAAGCTCAGCAGTGTGGCATTTTTTTGTGTGTCTGCCTCTGATAACAGCAATGCCATTTGCAACCTGTGCCAAAGAAACTGAGTCGTGGGAAGTCCAACACCCACCTTGGTACAACTGCTTTGCGAAGGCACATGATCTCACATCACAAACGCCTATGGGATCAACACATGAGTACAAGCAGCACACAAACTCAAAGCCACCATGCTCCTCCTGGTCCAGCATCTTCAGCCACGTCAACCACTGCTGTCCTCCCTGCCCCCTCTCAACCACCCGCCACTCCTCCTCTCACCTTCAGCAGTTCCTGCTCATCTGCCCACAGTCAGGTGTCTGTCAAGGACATGTTTGAGCGTAAAAAGCCAATGTCACAGAATCACCCCCTTGCCCGGCGACTGACAGCTGGCTTGACAGAACTCTTAGCCCGCCAGCTTTTACCATACAAGCTGGTGGAGTCTGAGGCCTTCAAAAAATTTGTAGCTATTGGGACACCACAGTGGAAGGTACCCGGACGAAATTTTTTTTCACAAAAGGCAATCCCTGATATGGGATGTAACAGGGATTAAACTGATAGGAATAGTACTAGTTAAGACACCACTCATATCGGGTGTAACAGTAAATTGCACGGCGCAGACACAGTCACGGTGGATTAAAACAGAGTGGAGGGAGCCAGCATTTTTTAACCATCTCCCCGTTCGAAAAATCAATTCAATTCACCTTTCGGGGACCCTTGGTGTTGTACGTGGCTGGGCGGAAGAAACCTTCAATGACATCACCGGGACGTGGATAGCTTGGTATCCAACCTTGTGCAAATGAACTGTTTGCGGTTGTTTGTGGTGCATTAAAAGGGGAGTTTGGTCTGTCAATGTCAGTGAAGCGGGCGTAACCCTTACACTACCTGATCGATACAACATCATACCTGATCGTATACACACACTGGATGTTTTAAAGCACTTTATTCCAAACAATTTAGTAATGTTAGCCGATTTATACCCTTTATGGATTAAAACCTGACTCTGCGTCCACTACGTAATTTTCCATGGGAGTTTTGCCATGGATCCCCCTCCGGCATGCCACAGTCCAGGTGTTAGTCCCCTTAAAACAACTTTTCCATCACTATTGTGGCCAGAAAGAGTCCCTGTGGGTTTTAAAATTCGCCTGCCTATTGAAGTCTATGGCGGTTCGCCCGGTTCGCCCGTTCGCGAACATTTGCGGGAAGTTCGTGTTTGCCTTTCGCGAACGGAAAATTTTATGTTCGCGACATCACTAGTGATCGTATCATCTCAAAAATGTGGTAGCCTTCCCTTATCTCTTCGAGAAGCAATCTTGATCTTAATTTTTAAGAAAAGGAAGGATGATAGCGATATAGGGTCATATCGATGCTTAACACTGATTATAAAATCTTCGCAAAAGTTTTAGCCAACCGTCTCAAGCAGGTTATTGCCATTTTAATCCACTCAGACCAAACCGGTTTTATATCAGGTAGACATATACAATCGACTCTGCGGAGAATCTTCTTGAATATCCAGGCCGGTGGTGCTGGGGACCGCTCCATCCTGTCTTTAGATGCTGCTAAGGCGTTTGACAGGGTGGAGTGGCCTTTCCTATGGCGGATAATTTCCCGTATGACACTTGGGAAAAGTTTTTATTATGTTTGCCCAGTTACTGTATGCCTACCCCACTGCTCAAATTAATATTGACGGGGTTAATTCCCCGGCAATATATTTGCAACGTGGCACAAGGCAGGGGTGCCTTTTGTCCCCCCTGTTTTTTGTGATCTTCGTGGAGCCGCTGAAATGCAGAATTCACATGGATAAGCAAATATTAGGGTTTGGGGTGACAGGTAGGATAGACAAATGAACACAAACCTTCCAACAAAGACAGTGATGGGGTGGGGGGATGGGAAGGAGGGGAAATCACATGCCCAAAGCTTTATTGAAAGACAGAAACAAACGAGGGGAGAGGCGGAAGGAGAGGGGTTTAGTCCTCTTCTTTGTCATCGATGTCTAGGATGTAGTCCCTTAACAGGCTGTGGATAAGCCTGCAGCCGTCCAGGACGGACATGCTCTCCCTCCTGAGAATAAGCCTCTTGATGGCAAGCCATATAGCTTCCTTAAAACAGTTCATAAGTCTCCAGGCCTCCTGAATGGCCTCAACAATATGAATCCCAGGAAATAGTTCGTACAACACCGAGGTGTGTTGCAGGCTGTTCCTGGGCACAGAGTCTTTGAGTTCATGTTCCAGGGCATCCAACAGATCCTGCACAAAGGGGCACTCCCAAAACAGGTGGTAAGATGGGCACCTGGGGCAGTACCGGGTTTTGCACAGGTTGCGAGCGTGCATAAATGACCAGATGGGTAAGCCTCCCTGGATGGCCATCCATGACAAATCCTTGAGCCCATTGGTAACCTGTCTGAAGACACATTAGTCTCAGCTGTGTCATTAGGGAATTGACTCCACCAAGTCCTTTGCTCTGATTAGCTTGCGGGCTTGAGGCCCTCCAGTTGCCATTCACTCACAAACCTGATAACATCTCCGTAATACCAGGGAGCGTGCAAGTTGTAAGGGATGGAGCTGTCCCACCTGTCCCAGCCTAGACCCTTCCAGAGGGGCAGGAGGAAGAAGCGAGACATGGCCTTGCCCGCAGAGCCGTTTGCAGTTCTCAAAGTCCAGCGAACTGTCACAAACAAAGGTGATTCGCAGTAAATTGGGCAGTCCTGGAATGCCCTTCCTGCCCTTGCGGGGCTCTTTGTACATGATGGCTCACTTCACTCTGTCCATTTTGGATCCCCAAACAAAGCAAAACACTGTTCTGGTGATGGCCCTAGAAACTGTGGCAAGAGGGGGCCATGCCTATGCGGTGTACTGTAGCACAGGCAGAACTTCTTTACGCAGGATTAGTGCTTTGCCCTCAATAGTGAACTGTCTGAGGCTCCAGAGTCCAATCCTTTGGCTAACCTTGGCCAAGCATTCTTCCCAAGACTTGAGGGCTGCGCCTTTCTTCCCAGGACTCCTAGGATATGGATGAAGTTCGATTTGATGGTAAATGGGAAGGGGGCAGAGGAAGCCAGTTGCCAGTCCCCGAAGAGCATAGCTTCCGACTTTCTGCAGTTGACTTTGGCCCCTAAAGCTTGTCCGAACTCCTCGCAGGTCTGGACGAGTGGTTCACCAAACGCCGGTCAGCACAGAATATGGTCACGTCGTCCATGTACAGTGAATACTTGACCTCGTAGTGTCCTGGTCCTGATGAGGTGATCCCTCTGATCTTTCATTTCTGCCAGGTAGACTCCACGAAGAGTAGTATAACAGAAACAAAAAGGAGAAATGATAGAGGACAGCCTTGTCTGACCCAGAGAGTATCGGGAAGGGGTCAGTCTTCCAGCCGTTCACCAACACCGTGCTGTATATATCAAGGTACATCAGGTTAACAAACGAACAGAACCTCCTGCCCAGACCCAGCTTGCGCAAAGCCTTGCCCATGAATTCATGAGAGACTCGGTCAAAGGCCTTCTCCTGGTCGAGGCTTACCAGGGCCGCATGTACACGGCGGTCTTTGATGTATTGTACTGTGTCTCTCATAAGAGCCAGACTGTCTGCGATCCTGCGGCAAGGAATGCAACAGGTCTGATCCAGGTGGACGATCCCGCCGATGACAACCTTCAGCCGGTTGGCTAGTACCTTGGCGAGGTTCTTGTAGTCCACGTTCAGGAGAGAGAAAGGGTGCCAGTTTTTTAGGTCACATCTCTCCCCCTTCCGCTAATATAAAAGATCGTGATCATTCCTTCCCTCAACGGAATTCTACTCTCCACCACCATCTCCTCATAGAGTTCTAGCAGGTCTGGACAGATCAGATTCCCCAGCTCTACATAGAGCTCTGCTGGATGACCGTCACTGCCTGGGGTCTGGCCGGACCTAAAGGACCTAGTGGCCGAGAGCAGCTCCCCCACCATCAGAGGGTCATCCATTGTCTCCGCACCTGCAGGATCAAGATGGTTAGTGATACCTGACAGGAGAAAGAAACAGGTTAGTGGCAACGATACACCTTAGTCGTCCGGCGGCTTCTCCTTGTCTTGCCCACTGTCTGTGGGATGCCCCATCAACATCAGGCACTGGGCGTCAAGCTCATCGAGGAGTGCGGAGGCCTGGAGGTCGTGCAGCTCGGGGGCTTCACTGTCGGCTACCAGTTCCTCCACGAGCTGGTCCATTTGGTCTGCACATGGCAGAGGATCTTCCTCCACCTCGATCATCATTTTCTTGGAGTGGTCAGCAACAGGGCTGTCCCTCTCCTTCCTCTTTCTTGGCTGGACACCTGGGGGCGGAAAAGCAGAGGGTTAATGCTGCTACCGCTTCAGGAAAGTGGCAATGTTTTTGCCAGGGGCGTGCGGGTTTCTCACAGGCGCTGTGATCCTTCTTTCCTCCCTCAGAATGGGGTAGTTCCCAACAAAGCCACAAAATGGGCAATCTGGTGCCACTGATTTCAACATTTCCCAGTATCTTCCACAGATGTTTATTGACACAAAAGTCACATAGAAGAACCTGGTGAGAAATAAGACCACCTCCAAAACATTTAACTAAAAAAAAACTAGAGTATTGCTGATAAAAATATTTTTCTATTATTCCACAAACTTTTGGTGCTTCTCAGTATTTGCTGAAAAGCTGTTAAACAATTAGTAAAAGAGCTACAACCACTGATGACACAGAGCGTCTCCTCCGACCTCCCCTCCCCCAATCACCATCCATATCATGGAGACGACACACAACACAGATTTATCATCTGAGGAGAGAAATCATCACAGAATAGAAATGTCCCTCCAGATAATGGATCAGACATAGACCCCTCCATGTATAATGAGCCAGAAGTCAGGGGGACACAGCGGGGACACAGCAGGGACACATGATTTACATAAACAGGAAGGGGCGGGGCCAGTCCCTACTGTCTGTAGATAAGCAGAAAGGGGGTGGGGCTAATATTTCAGTTTTCAGAGTATGTTCACACGGGGATGAAATGCTGAGGATTAGCCGCTGTGTCGCTCCGTGTCATCAGTGATTATTGCTCTTTTACTATTTGTAAAAAAAAAAAAAAATGTTTGTGTTTAATGTTGCTATACTGAGTTTAGTTTTAATCACATTTAATTGGATGTTGTGCTTCCCGCAAAAGGCCTGAAAAGTTTAAGGACAATTGATAGATATAGGGCTCGCTTGATTCACCCTTTCCGTTCTCCTGCATGCAGGACTTTTGTCTCCGCTCCAAAACAATCTTCTGAGCAGAAACCTAACAGACCCCATTATAGTCTATAGGGTCCTTAGTTTCCATTCGGCTCAGTTATGTGCCGAATCCGTTCTCCTGCTCCTGAATGGAGCAGGAGAACAAAACCATAATGCCTTGAAATACAGAATAGTGTTGAGCGCGAATATTCGAAAAGCGAATTTTTTTAGCGAATATCGGCACTTCGCTAATTCGCGAATATTTCGAATATAGCGCTATAAATTCGCTATTTCGAATATTCGTTTTTTTTTTTTTTTTTTTTTAGTTATATTTTTTTCTTTCCCACTTCCCAAAAGTAGTTCTTACCTGTCATGAGGATTCCTGGCTTCCTGGCTGCTCCAGTCAGTGCCCGTTGCCGCTTCTGCCGACTTCCGTGCTCATGGAGCGTCCCCTTCCATGGGAAAATCTCTATATACTAAAATGTACTGTCGGATTTGAGGAATTACGTTGAAATCGCAATGCGATTAATTCAAGTTATATTAATCGCATTGCGATTACAACTTAGCACTGCTATCTTACATAGGCTAGAATTAGCGAATATGGAATATATAGCTATGCACTAGCAGTGCTAAGTTGAAATCGCAATGCTGAATACTTTAAGTTAAATTAATCGCATTGTGATTTCAACTTAACACTGCTGCTATATTCCATATTCGTTAACTTCGTTCATTCTAGCAAGCTGACCCATTATAAACCCAGCTCTAAGTTGAAATCGCAATGCGATTAATATAACTTGAATTAATCGCATTGCGATTTCAACGTAATTCCTCAAATCCGACAGTACATTTTAGTATATGGAGACGTTCCCATGGTGATGGGGACGCTCCATGAGCACAGAAGTTATGGTTGGCTTGGTAGAATTAGCGAATAGCGAATATGACGAATGTATTCGTCATATTCCTCAAAACGAAGATAGCAGTATTCTACATCTTCGTTTTAGCTACCTATTCGTCTCGTCATCGTCAACTTCGCTATTCAGCTAATTCTAGCAATCAAATAGGAAGGTTGACTTACCAGACAGCTGTGTTAAATTAGCTATGCGATTTTTTTTTTTAATAAATAGAATACTTATAATAATATTATCATATCCAAGTAATATAATTATTGTATTAAAAAAAAAAAATCGCATAGCAATTTAACACAGCTGTCTCTATAGTCAACCTTCCTATTTGATTGCTAGAATTAGCGAGGTTGACGAATAGGTTGCTAAAGCGAAGATGTAGAATACTTCGTTATCTTCGTTTTGAGGAATATGACGAATACATTCGTCATATTCGTCATCCTCGCTAATTCTAGATATGAAACCAATAGGAAAGTAGCCTTAAGTACAAATCGCAATATGCGATTATTTAAATCGCATTTTAATCGCGATAACTAGAAAAAATGACGAATATTCGATTTCGACGAATACGAAGCGAATATTCATTCGAATATTCGCGAATTTCGTCGAAATCGAATATGGCACCTGCCGCTCATCACTAATACAGAACACACAGGGAACACCCACTGAGATCTGAACCTGCAGCTGCC
>JAKVIS010004937.1:0-12917 GCA_033119425.1 Bufotes viridis
TCTATACCCAATAGTTCCTGACCCCATGTGCAGCCACTTCTTCATCAAAGCTTCATTCTGTCTGTCTATCAGGAACCATTTGTCCACATAGAACTTTTTAGGAAGTCCTTCAGAGTTTTCTCCCACCTTTCTTGGGGCATGGACCATTTTTTTGGTAGGGTGGGATCCACATTGGCATTCCTGTCTCATCTCTTCGACCTTGGACCGTGTCTGGGCCACCGTCGTCTTCACCTCCTCTCTTCTCCCTATTGCAGCTGCATCTGTAATGGAGAGCTTACAGTATAGACACTGGCTGCTGTGTCTTGAAAGGTTTGTTTCTTCCCCCTCCTGCTGTTCTTTCTGCCATCTTTCTGTCCCTGCGTCTCCACCCCATCATGATGGGCGCATCCAAGAGGATTTAGGGTGCAGTAGGACCGGGCAACCTGACTCAGACACGCAATTTGTGCCATCTGGATTCTAGCACGGGATACAGGGGGTTACGGGCTTCAGCGTTTTCACAGCAGCCTCACTGTCTGAGTTTTCACAGGGCTGCACTGTCTCTTCAAATGTTATCAATGGAGGATCGGGGCAGCTCAGGTGGACTGTCTGTAACCCTTTGGTGGGGGCTGGACAGGGCAGAGGACCGTCTCAACTGGGGAGATGGAGGAAAATTGTGCTCTCGCGAACCGTGGCTGGAGTCGTCACAGAGCACTCCCACTTCTAGGAAGGCAGGCCAGGGGCCGACAAGCAAGACCGTATCTCGGGCATCGGAAATCTGCTGCTACAGGTGCGCTACGTCCATCCTGCTGGTCTCCTTGCTGTCACCCCACTTAGTGGGCGGAGCACCTGAGATTGCGAGTCACCAGATACTGCGCCACCGGAGTCATTATAGAGGCGGCGGCACTCCACTTTGTGGCGTATAGACATATGCTCAGACCTTCATCCCATCTCTCTGAGCCTCCGTTAGCAGCCAGGCAGTCTGCTGTTCAGCTGCCAAGCATGTGCAGCACTCAGCGAGTCTTCGTCACACAATTTTCCACGACAATGTGCCAAAACCTTCCCGTTGTAAGTTTAACTCTTAGCCCCCTGCCAGAAATCTCTTGCTCTGCCTAACTGTTAACTGTGAAGGTGCCTGACACAAACCACATGGACAAGACACAAAACACAACCACAGAGAGCAAACTCCAACTTTACTTCTATAGGTTCTAGAGGCCACAGGATTTATTGTCAGCTTGAATTTGCTACCCACAATGAACATCAATAGCAGAACAGATTACCACAGCAGTGGAGCGCACCTAGAGGCAGATGAGATAAATTTTCTCACCTGGTCTGAATGAGGCTGCAGTCCTCATCATCAAAACGCTGTCCACCGTGCTCTGTGAACCACCAAACTTCGGCTAGTGATGCTAATTCTCCTGGGGTCCACATTTAGGTGCCAACTGTGGTGGATGCTCTCGATCAGGGCTGATCATGTTTGCTCTACTGCTCCAAATTATTAGTAACCCAAAGGTTTTACGTGCATGGAAGAAAATAACAATGACACACACACTGGAACAAATTCTCATTTATTGCAGGAAGAACAGGTGTTCATAAGGACATCAGTGGGGCATTCCCCTGAGGACATGTGGCATTGTTACATTGGCTAGAATATGAAAATGTGAAAAGAGATAGCACTTGACATCTGCGCATTGTGCATTGTTTTTATTAACTCTAGTATGTAAATATCTAGCTATAGCAGCCATCTTGTAATGGAGTCTGTACTAACAGCAGAAAAGGATATATGATGTAGCAAGGAGGCATGTTCTCTTTGGTAGGGATGGAATCTTCTTGCTCTGAAGAAGATAAGTTGTTGTCTGAGAGCTGGAGTATATAAGAGCTTTCTTAGCTGATTCAAAGAATGATGTCCACATCTCTATCAGTCCCCCTTGGACCTCATTCTTTCCCTAATACAACCTAGCACATCTGTCCCATTGCGTCGAATCCTCTTCACCAGCTTCCATGACAACCTAGCCTAGTGTATGAACTCCAATGACACTAGACTTAGTATAGGAAAGTCAGATGTCAGTCCCTACACTCGGTGATCTCCAGGTAGGCGTTGTAAGCAGGGGCACCAACAGAACCAAGTGGACTTTGTCTCCCATCCTCATGAAATTCTCTCATGATCATCTCTGGGGTAGCCTCAGCTATGGCTTTGAGCAGAAGCCTCCTAATGCAGAGGATGATACAACAGACAATTACTGCAAGGATCAATAATACAATTACTATAACCATTCCAATTTGTAAGCAAGGTCTGTTTCCAATTTTGAATCTAGTTTTAGAACCAATTTTTCCATGAGCTATCCACCCCAGAATTTCTCTTTAAATCTTCTGAGAGAAAGTAAGTCCCTTCAGTGCATTCATGACCTGACCATTTGGTCCTAAGTTATCAGGAGTATGGTACAACAGACACTGGGAGTAGTTAGTAGATCCTGGAATGGGCCATCAAATCTGGGCTCTAGAGTCTTTCTGACATGCCTTTTCACCACAACCCAATCTCCTGGCTGAAGGGTAAGGCTTCCAGGAATCTGGCTGGGATCTGGAAGTGAAGAGAATACTCGAAAATCTAGGTCGGTCAGATGTTTACACAGAGCAGATACATAGGCAGACAAGCAATCATATTGCAAAGTAAGTTCTTGGGGAAAATACTGTCCTAACTTGGGGCACTCCCAAACAAAATCTCAAACGGGGACAGCTTTTCCTTTCTCCTAGGGGTATGTCTGACACTGGATAGGGCAATTGGAAGAGTCTCTGGCCATGGTTAACCAGTCTCATGAGCCAGTTTCAGCATTTTCAGTTTCAATGTGCCGTTCAGTCTTTCAACTTTGCCGCTGCTTTGTGGTCTGTATGTGGTATGGAAGGAAAGATGAGTCCCTAGTGTGGCCCATATCTCCTGGGCCACTTCAGCTGTGAAGGCAGGTCCTTGATCACTCTATCACTTCAGGTACCCCAAATCTGCAGACAATCTCATTTAACAGCTTCTTCACTGTTGTCTTCGCTGTCTGATTCTTCACGGGATAGGCTTCAGGCCATCCAGAGAACATGTCTATGAACACTAGCGCATACTGGAATCCCTGTGCAGGGGGCATCTGTATGTGGTCAATCTGAATCATTTGAAAGGGGTAGAGAGGTTTTGGTGAACACTTGACAGGGACTGTTTTCATTTTCCTGGGTTGCATCTGGCACAGACCATGCAGCTTTGACATGTTGGCCAGTGTAAGTGGAGATGGCTGGAGCAGAAGAAGATGGAGGATATGAGGGTTATTAATGGCTTCCTTCCCGAGATAAGTAGGCTGTGTGCCCAATTCACAGTCATAGGGTAAAGACTTTGGGGTAGGCATATTAGATGTCGAGCTTCCAAATGTAATCATCATCTGAGTCTGGTCCCGCTCCCTTCCAGTTCCTACCCTGTCGAATATTTATGCTGTCTCCGATTAACAGTCTATATTATTTATGTGAATAAATTAAAATCTGTAATGAAGGAGATTCTAATTTATTATCATAAATATCAAGCTAAAACAAGCTCGTGATCTGCGTTGAATTGAAGACAACAACCCAGTTACAGACAAAATATATATGTAATTTATTAATACAATTTATAGTGCAAAATAATATATAATAAAATTGGCGATAATTGAAATTCAATCCATGATATGCAAAATGGTAGAAAGTCAAAAATAATTGAGAATATATATATATAAATATATATATATATATATATATATATATATACAATTTTTTTCTTATAATGATACCCCTCAATTATATTTAAATCAATTCAATACTTGATTTCTCTCAGCCGACAAATATCCGATTAAACCCAAATCTGGTTTATCTTCTATCTATACAGATATTTATATACATGTAAATCAACCGTACCGGTCTAGAATTGAATTCAATTACTTGGAGATAATACCGTGTTTTCACCAGTATATTTTCAATCTCCCTGCATTGGATTCATTTTCAGGATGATGCTGAAGTACACCTTAATCTTATTCAAAAAAGATGCTATAAACCAGGTATAGTTAATTGAATATATATATATATATATATATATATATATATATATTATATTGATTAATTATCATTGAAGATGGTCAGAGAGAGAGCTCCAGACCCCACCAGATTTTTCTTTTTCCTCCTTTCTTTTTTTTCAGCCCATACCATCTTTTCTCCTATCTTAGAAAGGGCTTGGCCAAGTTTTGTCATTAACTAGTGACCTCACTCTATAATTAATAGAACCTCCCTCTAAGAAAATACACCCTAGATCTTTATGTTACCCTAACACTAGATGGCACTAGTTACTCCATACAAAAGTCGAGGCACTCACTTATTTCTCTTATTCATTTACTAACAATAAATTTTAACTAAGGCTTCAGACAAAACCTTGAAGAGATCTTGAATAGACAATGACTGTTGTATTTAATCAAACACCTCGTTTATCCTTAAATTTTTGACCAGACCTAATTAAATCAAGATACACATGACCATAATCAAGTCATTGTTCTGGGGAAAGACAGGGTTTGTTTATGATCACCTGTGTCCACATTTCTCCATTCAAGAAACCTTCAGGAAAGCGATCATTAACTCGTGTTTACACTGAAAGAGATTCTAAAAAATTGACAGAGGAATTTGTACCTAATTTCTAACCTTAAAACTGAATATATCTATAAGGACCATAGTCTTATATATACAGCACACGTATTAAAATTGATGATATAAAATCAATCTACTCATACATTGATTAATATAAAAACCCCAAAGAAAGTTAGAGTCTTTCTATTCACTGAAAATCATCAAAACTCAGCACATTTCTAATACATTTGTCTTATCCAGGCAATTACTTTTCATTAGACCTTGGGACATCTCCTTCTCGCAAAACAGACTTGGGTAAACACTTTGGTACATATTGTAAATCTTAGGTTAGTAATTAAAGTTCAAATCTGACTCACTCTGCACTTTTAAAATAAAACAAAAATGGTTGTCCTTTAGGCTCATGTCTTACACATCTTATATAGGCCTTTTACTTATGGACTTTATTTATACCCAATAGTTCCTGACAACCCCCATGCAGCCACTTCTTCATCAGAAGCATTCTGTCTGTCTATTAGGAACTCATTTGTCCACATAGAGCTTTTTAGGAAGTCCTTCAAGTTTTCTCTTTTTTGGTAGAGTGGGATCCACATTGGCATTCCTGTCTCATCTCTTAAGACCTTTGACCGTGTCTGGGCCACCGTCGTCTTCACCTCCTCTCTTCTCCCTATTGCAGCTGCATCTTGTAACTTGGGGCTTACAGTACAGGAGCACTGGTTGCTGTGTCTTGAAAGGTTTGCTTCTTCCCTCTCCTGCTGTTCTTTCTCTGCTCTTTCTGTCCCTGCGTCTTTACCCCCATCATGATGGGCGCATCCAAGGGATTTAGGGGGTGCAGTAGGACGAGACAACCCTGACTCCCAGGCACGCAATTTGTGCCATCTGGACTTAGCACGGGATACAGGGGGTTAAGGGCTTCAGCGTTTTCATGGCAGCCTCACTGTCTGAGTTTTTCACAGGGCTGCACTGTCTCTTCAAATGTTATCAATGGAGGATCGGGAGCAGCTTCGGAGTGGACTGTCTGCTAACCCTGTGGTGGGGGCTGGACAGGGCAGAGGACCGTCTCAACTGGGGAGTGGAGGAAATTGTGCCCACGAACCGTAGCTGGGTCATCACAGAGGCACTCCACTTCTTCGAGAGGTGGGCCAGGGGGCACAACAAGCAAGACACGTATCTCGGGCATCGGAAATCTGCTGCCCACAAGGTGCGCACGTCCATCCTGCTGGTCCTCTTACTGTCACCCCACTTGAGTGGGCGGAGCACCTGAGATTGCGAGTCACCAGATTCTGCGCCACCAAGAGTCATTATAGGGCGGCGGCACTCCACTTTGTGGTGTATAGACATATGCTTTCAGACCTTCATCCCATCTCTCTGAGCCTCCGTTATCAGCCAGGCAGTCTGCTGTTCGCTGCCAAGCCTGTGCAGCACTCAGCAGGTCTTCATCACACAATTTTCCACGACACTGTGCCAAAACCTTCTTCCACATTTTAAAGTTTAACTCTTCACCCCCCTGCCAGTGGAAATCTCTTGCTCTGCTTAACCATTAACCGTGAAGGTGCCTGACACAAACCACATGGACAAAACACAAAACACAACCACAGAAGAGCAAACTCAAACTTTCCTTCTATAGGTTCTAGGGCCACAGGATTTATTGTCAACCGAGTTGCTACCCACAATGAACATCAATAGCAGAACAGATTACCACAGCACAGTGGAGCGCAGCTAGAGGCAGATGAGATAAATTTTCTCACCTGGTCTGAATGAGGCTGCAGTCCTCATCCTCAAGCGCTGTCCACCGTGCTCTGGGAACCCCCAAACTTCGACTAAGCGATGTTAATTCTCCTGGGGTCCCCACGTTTGAGGCGCCAACTGTGGTGGATGCTCTCACTTAGGGCTGATCATGTTTGCTCTACTGCTCCAAATTATTAGTAACCCAAGGTTTTACGTGCATGGAAGAAAATAACAATGACACACACACTGGAGCAAATTCTCATTTATTTCAGGAGAGAACAGCAGTTCATAAGGACATCAGTGGGGCATTCCCCTGAGGCATGTGGCATTACATTGGCTAGAATTTGAAAATATGAAAGAGATAACACTTGACATCTGCGCATTGTGCATTGTTTTTATTAACTCCAGTATGTAAATATCTAGCTATAGCAGCCATCTTGTAATAGAGTCTGTACTAACAGCAGAAAAGCATATATGACGTAGCAAGGAGGCATGTTCTCTTTGGTAGAATGGAACCTTCTTGCTCTGGAGAAGATAAGTTGTTGTCTGAGAGGCTGGAGAATATGAGAGCTTTCTTAGCTGATTCAAAGAATGATGTCCACCTCTCTATCACTACTACTTTTGTTGTCCTTGTGGCTTGTGTTGGTCCTGCCTTCTGTCAATTTGGATTTTTACCAGTGCCACTTTAAGTTCCTGCCCCTGTGTGCACTGGCAGCACCCCCTAAGGTACCTGTGTTAAAAATTCAGCTAGGAGTTTAGACATGGTTTTTGACCCTACGTGTGTTTATAGACTTTCATTAGGGAAGTTGAAGATGGAGGATCACTACGACCTTGGGCAGGGCCCTGGTCGGCGGGTTTGCCCATAATGCCTTTCATCATTAGTGATGAAAACATAATATTTTCCGTTCGCGAATGGCGAGCGCGAACTCCGCAAATGTTCGCGAGCGGGCGGAGCGGGCGAACCGCCATAGACTTTAATAGGCAGGCGAATTTTAAAACCCACAGGGACTCTTTCTGGCCACAATAGTGATGGAAAAGTTGTTTCAAGGGGACTAACACCTTGACTGTGGCATGCGGAGGGATCCATGGCAAAACTTCCATGGGAAATTACATAGTTGGCCTTAGAGTTGGGTTTTAATCCATAAAAGGCATAAATCACCTAACAATCCTAAATTTTTTTTTGAACAAGGGGTTTAAAACATCTAGTGTGTGTATACGATCAGGTATGATGTTTTATCGATCAGGAGTTACGGGGTTGTATCGATAAGGGTTACGCTCGCTTCACAGACATTGACAGACCAAACTCCCTTTTAATGAGCGGCAAACAACCGCAAACAGTTCATTTGCACAACCATAAACTCCCCATTTGCACAAGGTTGGATACCAAGCTAGCCACGTCCTGGTGATGTCATTAAAGGTTTCTTCCTCCACCCAGACATGTATCACCAAGGGTCCCTGAAGGTGAATTGAATTGATTTTCGAGCGGGAAGATGGTTAAAAAAGCGCTGGTCCCTCCCTTTGTTTTTATCCACGGTCACTGCGTCTGCGCCGTGCAATTTACTGTCACACCAGATATCAGTGGTATTTTCTGTAGTACTATTCTCATCAGTTTAATCCCTCTAACGTCCCCAATCTGGGGGCCATTTATTAATTGATTTTTGAGCGGGAGATGGTTAAAAAAACGCTGGCTCCCTCCACTCTGTTTTATCCCACGGTCACTGCGTCTGCGCCGTGCAATTTACTGTCACACCCGATATGAGTGGTATTTTCTGTAGTACTATTCTAATCAGTTTTATCCCTGTTACATCCCATATCAGGGATTGCCTTTTGTAAAAAAAAATTTAGGCCGGGTATCTTCGACTGCCTTCACAGTGACAGACCAAACTCTTATACACCAAACTGAATTGATTTTAGAAACCGGGAGATGGAAAAAGCAGCTTGAGTCGGTCCTCTTACTCCAAAATTGGGGCACTGCGCATGCACAGAGCAATGTGCTGTGACACCCTATATGAGTGGTGTCTTAACTAGTACTATTCCTATTAGTTTAATCCCTGTTACTTACCCCATCCGGTCGAATTGATTAACCATTTCTCGAATTAGCGAACCATTACGACATCATGAAATAATTTAGTTCTGAGCTCTGTACTTGCTTTGTATTGGAATTGATGGGGATTTTTAATTGTCTGCATTACAACGGCCTTATCATCTGGGGTGTGGCAACATTGCCAACACACTCATAGAGTGATGATTGCTTCATTGTGATATGAAGCCCCTTCACCTCAACAAGGTAACGATCACGAAGGGAATTGACACTTGTATGTGCCTTTTTTTGGGTTTGTTTTTGCAGCCACAGTGCTGCACCATAGGACAGAAAAATTAGGCATGTACATGTGCCTGAAAAATAATGGCATTGTTGCAGCCGCTATTGTAGCAGCGGCCGGAAAAATTGATGTTTTCCAGGCAGAAAAGTGACTAAAACATTGCGGCTTGAACCCTAGTTGGTGGTGGAGAATTCACAAAAAGTCATCCGGTATGCAGACATTAAATACAGCAGCGTGGGGACCATTTTGAGGCCAAGGCATGTAATCAGGCCTTTTGTTAGTCAAACGTATCCCCACTGTCAGTCCCTTCGGGATCCATGCCTCATTCATCTTTATGAAGGTGAGGTAATCAACACTTTTTGACCGAGGCGACTTCTCTTGTCAGTGACAATTCCTCCTGCTGCACTGAAGGTCCTTTCTGACAGGACACTTGAAGCAGGGCAGGCCAGAAGTTCTATCGCAAACTGGGATAGCTCAGGCCACAGGTCGAAGCCTGCACACCCAGTAGTGAAGGGGTTCATTGCTCCTCAGAGTGTCGATATCTGCTGTTAAGGCGAGGTAGTCTGCTACCTGTCGGTCGAGTCGTTCTCTAAGGCTGGATCCTGAAGGGCTGTGGCGATGAGTAGGACTGAAAAAGCTCCGCATGTCCTCCATCAACAACACATCTGTAAATCGTCCAGTCCTTGCCGCCGTGGTAGGAGGAGGATTACACTCACCTCTTCCACTGTTAGATTCCCGTTGTGCTGTGACATCCCCCTTATAAGCTGTGTAAAGCATATTTTTTAGTTTGGTTTTGAACTGCTGCATCCTTTCCGACTTTCGGTAATTTGGTAACATTTCTGCCACTTTCTGCTTATACCGGGGTCTAGTAGCGTGGCCACCCAGTACAGGTCGTTCTCCTTCATCCTTTTTATACGTGGGTCCCTCAACAGACATGACAGCATGAAAGACCCCATTTGAACAAGGTTGGATGCAGAGCTACTCATTTCCTGTTCCTCGTCCTCACTGATGTCATTGGCGGTCTGTTCTTCCCCCAGCCACGTACAACACCATGGGTCCCAGATAGGTGACAACAACGAGCACCCTGGGGTGCCTGCTGTGGTTGGTCTTCCTCCTCCTCAAAGCCGCCACATTCCTCCTCTGACTCCTCTTCCTCATACTCCTCTTCCAGCGTTGCCGCAGGTCCGGCAGCGATGATGACAAGGCTGTTTCTGGTGGTGATGGTGACCACAACTCTTCCTCTTCCTCTTCACGCTCATCTACAGCCTGATCCAGCACTCTTCGCAGGGCACGCTCCAGGAAGAAAACAAATGGGATGAGGTCGCTGATGGTGCCTTCGTTGCGACTGACTAGGTTTGTCACCTCCTCAAAAGGACGCATGAGCCTACAGGCATTGCGCATGAGTGTCCAGTAACGTGGCAAAAAATTCCCAGCTCCGCAGAGGCTGTCCTAGCACCCGGTCATACAAATACTCGTTGACAGCTTTTTCTTGTTGGAGCAGGCGGTCGAACATTAGGAGTGTTGAATTCCAACGTGTCGGGCTGTCGCATATCAAGCGCCTCACTGGCATGTTGTTTCGCCGCTGAATATCGGAAAAGTGCGCCATGGCCGTGTAGGAACGCCTGAAATGGCCACACACCTTCCTGGCCTGCTTGAGGACGTCCTGTAAGCCTGGGTACTTAGACACAAAGCGTTGTGCGATGAGATTCAACACATGTGCCATGCACGGCACATGTGACAACTATCCAAATTCAATGCCGACAACAAATTTGTTCCATTGTCACACACCACTTTGCCGATCTCCAGTTGGTGCGGGGTCAGCCACTGATCCACCTGTGCATTCAGGGCGGACAGGAGTGCTGGTCCTGTGTGGCTCTCTGCTTTCAGGCAAGTCAACCCCAAGACAGCGTGACACTGTCGTATCCGAGATGTGGAATAGCCCTGGGGAGCTGGGGGATTCAGCTGATGTGCAGCCAGACACCGCAGAAGAAGAGGACTCAGCCGAGGAGGATATCGAAGAGGATGGAGTAGGAGTAGAGGAGGTGGCAGTAGGTCTGCCTGCAAGTCGTGGCGGTGTCACCAACTCCGCTGCGGAGCCACGCATTCCATGCTTGTCAGCCGTCAGCAGGTTGACCCAATGCGCAGTGTACGTGATATACCTGCCCTGACCGTGCTTTGCAGACCAGGTATCAGTGGTCAGATGGACCCTTGCCTCAACACTGTATGCCAGAGATGCCATGACTTCCTTTTCAATGATATTGTAGAGGTTTGGGATTGCCTTTTTGAAAAAAAAATTCGTCCGGGTACCTTCCACTGTGGTGTCCCAATAGCGACAAATTTTTGAAGGCCTCAGACTCCACCAGCTGGTATGGTAAAAGCTGTCGGGCTAAGAGTTCCGTCAAGCCAGCTGTCAGTCGCCGGGCAAGAGGTGACTCTGTGACATTGGCTTCTTATGCTCAAACATGTCATTGACAGACACCTGACTGTGGGCAGATGAGCAGGAACTGCTGAAGGTGAGAGGCGGAGTGGCGGTTGGTTGAGAGAGGGCAGGGAGGACAGCAGTGGTTGACGTGGCTGAAGATGCTGGACCAGGAGGAGCATGGTGGCTTTGAGTTTGTGTGCTGCTTGTACTCATGTGTTGATCCCATAGGCGTTTGTGATGTGAGATCATGTGCCTTCGCAAAGCAGTTGTACCGAGGTGGGTGTTGGACTTCCCACGACTCAGTTTCTTTTGGCACAGGTTGCAAATGGCATTGCTGTTATCAGAGGCAGACACACAAAAAAATGCCACACTGCTGAGCTTTGCAATGACGGCATTCTGGTGGTCGCAACAGCATGCGTTGACTGGCGTGCTGTCTGGCTGACTCCGGGTGCCGATACATGCTGTCTGACTGTGCCACTAACTCCTTGCGACGACCTCCCCCTGCTTCCAACTCGTCTCCTCATTCTCTCTGTCTCCCCTTCTGAACTTTCCCCCTCTTCTTCTCTTCGAGCAGGCACCCACGTGGCATCCGTGGACACATCGTCATCATCAACCGCTTCACTTGTATCTGACACCTCAGCAAAGGAAGCAGCACGCGTACATCATCATCATCATCATCATCATCACACTGTACGTCCATGTGTGTAATCCTGCCTGACTGAGACATATCCCTGTAATCTACATCATCTGGCAATAATGGTTGCGCATCACTAATTGCATCCAACTGATGTGTAAATAACTCCTCTGACGGATCAAGTGAAGCGGCTGTGGTGGCTGTGGTGGTAGTGGTGGTGGTGGCGGCGGGCGGGAGCGTGGTAACTTGAGAGCAGGTGACGAAGCTGAGCTGGAGGAGGATGGTGCGTCAAGGTTCTTAGCGGAAGCTGTTGAAGATTGGGTGTCCTGTCTAAGCCAGTCAACTATGTCCTCAGAATTTTTCGGGTTCAGGAGTGCGTGGCCTCTGAACACTAGGCATTATTCAGGGACAGTGGAAATCACAGCACCACGACCACGGCGGCCCCTGCGAGTGTGGCCTGCCTCTGCCTGTCATTTTTTTTAGATTAGGTACTACGCGTGCTAGGTACTGTGCCACCCGGTATGAGTGGTTGGCACTGGCAGTGGGCACACTACAGTCTGTGGAAGTGGGCCTGACACACACTGGCAGCAGGCAAGCAACTGAAATTAGACTACTGTGTAAAAATGAAATGCCTTATTTATCGGCAAGCTACTGTGCCACCCGGTATGAGTGGTTGGCACTGGCAGTGGGCACACTACAGTCTGTGGAAGTGGGCCTGACACACACTGGCAGCAGGCAAGCAACTGAAATTAGACTACTGTCTAAAAATGAAATGCCTTATTTATCGGCAAGCTACTGTGCCACCCGGTATCAGTGGTTGGCACTGGCAGTGGGCACACTACAGTCTGTGGAAGTGGGCCTGACACACACTGGCAGCAGGCAAGCAACTGAATTTAGACTACTGTCTAAAAATGAAATGCCTTATTTATCGGCAAGCTACTGTGCCACCCGGTATCAGTGGTTGGCACTGGCAGTGGGCACACTACAGTCTGTGGAAGTGGGCCTGACACACACTGGCACCAGGCAAGCAACTGAATTTAGACTACTGTGTAAAAATTAAATGCCTTATTTATCGGCAAGCTACTGTGCCACCCAGTATCAGTGGTTGGCACTGGCAGTGGGCACACTACAGTCTGTGGAAGTGGGCCTGACACACACTGGCAGCAGGCAAGCAACTGAAATTAGACTAATGTGTAAAAATTAA
>JAKVIS010004938.1:0-12967 GCA_033119425.1 Bufotes viridis
TCACTCTGCAGCCACGACCACAAGTGTAAGGCCGATTTATTGGCCTGGGTTTGTGGGCGTGGCACCGCCGCCCCTTTTAAGTACGGCTGCGCCCCCCCTCGTGGTACGGCGATCAGCTTTTTCAACCGCCCACCCACCTCTTTTCTCCTATCACTCAGGTAGAGGGTGCCCTCTTTCAGGCGCCCCGACGACGGCGCGGTTACGGCACAACTCAGACTGCTGGTGTTAGGGCTTTGGGTCCCGCACTTCTCACTCTGTTAGCCACGACCACAAACATATTTTATATGAAAACTTACAATTACTTGGCTTGATCCTTGGGGATCTCGCACACTTCCACACTTTGGCCGGGGCTCGGCAGAGCTGATATGTTTTATCCTAATGAGAAAGATTTCATAATAATGATTTGGATAACGGGCAGAGGGATAGCAGAGCAGGGAGAGGCTGGTGCTGCTACTAGGGGGCTCATACCATGGGGGAGTAATAAAGCCCACCATAATTGTAGCATCCCCAAGTCAGAGCAATGTGTGGGACTAACCCGGGGAATGCCAGTGATGGAGAGGTCGGCACGCTGTTCCTCTGGGGCACTCTCTGGGTTCTGAAGGGACACAGCCAGGTGCAATGTGAGGTGCCCTTGGTGTTGTAGATTAACGTGCCTATGGCTAAGTCCCTGATGTTTCGTGACGCCAGTGCCAGTAAACGGTGGCACACCGTATTTATAGTGGGAATAATGGAGGTGCAGACTTGTATCTTGAAACAGAATTCCAACTTTACTGGAACAGTGGTAATACAGAAAGCACTCTCTTAAACAGTTCTTTTGCAGACAATTGGCTTTGGTACAATCTCAATTACAGCAGGCTTATATCCAGCAAGGTAAACAGAGGGTTAAATAACAGGACTTTTGAATTGCAGGCGAACCTTACTTTCTTCCTGGCTTGTCCTGACTGGTAATTATACTTCAAGGCCCCAATGCCCTACTTCTGGCTTATATCCTTGAATCTCCAGTTTACAGTGTACCTCCTCTGACATTACAGTACCTCTTGCTCTAAGGATTGCCTCAGCTTGACTCCTGCTGACTTGCCTAGGTCCGTGACATGTGGCCTTCACAGACTCCAGGGTCTGCACTCCTTCATAGGCCCATGGCCTGGACTGGACTTCACAGGCTCATGGCCTGCACTTGTCTTAGACACCGTCTAAACTGCCTTTCCCTTCCCTGACTGGGCCTTATATAAACTAGGGCTCCCTAGCTCCCTCTAGTGACTAGAGCTGGAACGACATCCCTAGCAGGCCTGCACATGGCACATTTCACAGTAACAGGGAAATACACAGTATTGCATTACATGAAGCTGTATTACACCAATCTCCCCAAATCCTGAGGGGAACTACAACACACAAGTGACCCTTCTGTAGTGACGGGCATTACAACTCCCGTACACTACATACCCCGCTGCTTTAAGCTGAGTACGACCTCGTACTCTAACAGGGCCCCGCCCGTCTGGAATTTTCACCTGAAAGAGAAAAGGAACATGCAGGCATACATACACATCAGTAATCAATTCCATCTGCATTGACAATTGTTATCAGGTCCAGCTGGCTAAGGAGAAGTGCGGTGACAAGGGGCGTCGTTCTCTTCCTTCAGGATAATGAGTGGAACTGGGGCGCTGACCTGGCACAGCGGATGTTAGGGAATACCAGGATAGTCCATGACTGAATAAAACGATAGGTCCATAATAAGAGCAACATCTCAGAGGCTCACACATAGGAAGTCCATCTCTGGGCACATAGACTTAGATAAAATTTTTGAGCAATAAATACGGTCAGCAGCACATACATAAAATGACAATACAGGACTCTGACAATACCAGGGAAACACCTTCCTGGCAAGTCCTGCGTATTTTTAAAGTGCTGACATAAAAGCGCCCTTTCAACCTGAAATGGGGTTAAAAGGGATAAAGTGCAAATAAAAGCACAACTTGGATTTGTTAAAGTACTTTTTCAGAAGCAGGCAGGATGTCCCGGAACAGAAAGAGGCAGGCTGGGAGCAGTGGTTCCACAGTGGCTACTGATTTGTCAAACATGCCACCGGCCGTGGGGAACTGGCAGCAAGCTCCACCAGCCTGACAAACTTAAAGGGACAGTTCCTGCAACAAGTATGATGTCCCTGTGAGGATGAGCAAAAATGGCCTAGCAGGCCTACTCACAGGTACGTGCCAAATTCTTCTCGCTCCTCTGTGGGTGACACGGGTGGCTCTTGCGCCTGCTGATCATGCGGAGCAGGCCACAGCTGGGTGCCATCCGGATGGAAAACGATAACAGGCACCGAACTCCCGGGGTCACAACCGGCTCAACTTCCTCTTTAAGGCCGGCAACTCGTCGGGCGGCAACATGCATAGCTGAGCTCCGGTCTGTAGGGTATTGCTGGCTCCGCTGGACGGGATGCTGCAACTTGGCGCAGGCCATCAAGGTCTGTTGCGATCTGTTCTTCCAGCGTCTTTCCCACAGCTGGATTCCGGTTCAGTCGCAGCAGGGACGGGGGAAGTCTCGTCACTTTTCTTTAACAGCTCCGTATCACCCGCCAGGCAGCACGTACCGCATCTTTCAGGGCCTCCCCTGCTTCAGGAGGCCTCGCCTCTGCATCGGACCCGCCCCTAGATACTTCGCAATCGGGTAGGCGGTGCTCACATTGTAGTCCACATACAGGGGCGGCATCCCGGGACAGTTTTCTCCTCCCTCTTGAGGGTCTTGGCGCCAAATCTTCGCGCCACTGAGGACAGTGATGGCGCAGAAAGAAGTCCAACGGCGCCGGCGGCCATCTTTGGCGCCATGATGCAGCTATTCACTGACAGCAAGCGGTGGTATTGACATGTAAAACAGTCCATAATTCCACACTTTCACACCGCGCTTTTTCCTCCAGACCAGCGCAATATCCAGGAACGCTGCTGGGTGATTTTTGCACAAATCTTGGCCACAAAAGTTCAATAAACAAACAGGCGTTTTGTCACTTGGCAAACTGGTTAAGGCACAAAGTTCACGTTTTGCTCACAGTCCGTAAAACATGCGTATCCTGTTCGTGACGCCAAAATGTAGCATCCCCAAGTCAGAGCAATGTGCGGGACTAACCCGGGGAATGCCAGTGATGGAGAGGCCGGCACGCTGTTCCTCTGGGGCACTCTTTGGGTTCTGAAGGGACACAGCCAGGTGCAATGTGAGGTGCCCTTGGTGTTGTAGATTAACGTGCCTATGGCTAAGTCCCTGATGTTTCGTGACGCCAGTGCCAGTAAACGGTGGCACACCGTATTTATAGTGGGAATAATAGAGGTGCAGACTTGTATCTTGAAACAGAATTCCAACTTTACTGGAACAGTGGTAATACAGAAAGCACTCTCTTAAACAGTTCTTTTGCAGACAATTGGCTTTGGTACAATCTCAATTACAGCAGGCTTATATCCAGCAAGGTAAACAGAGGGTTAAATAACAGGACTTTTGAATTGCAGACTGGTGGCATAAGCCAAACAGGGGGGAGGGGGGGAACAGGAGGATGGGTAACCCGTAGCCTCTGGCCGGATATAAAACTCTCTTAAATAAACACGCTGACACCAATATTCTTTTCAACCCCTTTATTTGTTGGGTGGTAGTCGGCCGCAGCTGTTAGATTTAATAAACTTAACAAAACTGTGCGATCTGCCAGCCGCTGTCTATCAGCGGGCAGTTCCGCTCTTATCCTCACAACCTCATCTATTCCTTTTAAAACCGCCAGCTGCGACTTAATACGACACACGATCAGGAAACGCCCATCAGACCCAACTGAGCCAAAGAAAACCTCGCAAAACCGGAACAGAACCCAAACGATCAAAACAAGGGAGGGAGGGTGGGCACGTCGCTTCTGTTCAAAGAGGAAGCAGAGCGGCGGGAGCGGGCTTAAATCAGGAGGGGTCCCCGCCTACCATTAACTCCCTTATCCACCCATTTAACCCAGCCCTGGCCGGGCCAAACCGGCCAGAAGCCATATTTGCTCCGCACCAAAAAGGGGGGTAAAGGGGAGGCAGAAGGGACGGGGTGGGAGCCACCAGTCCCTGTCCACCTTCCCTATACCGTGCGGTGTCCTCCAGACTGGTGGCATAAGCCAAACAGGGGGAGGGGGAACAGGAGGATGGGTAACCCGTAGCCTCTGGCCGGATATAAAACTCTCTTAAATAAACACGCTGACACCAATATTCTTTTCAACCCCTTTATTTGTTGGGTGGTAGTCGGCCGCAGCTGTTAGATTTAATAAACTTAACAAAACTGTGCGATCTGCCGGCCGCTGTCTATCAGCGGGCAGTTCCGCTCTTATCCACACAACCTCATCTATTCCTTTCTAAAACCGCCACGGAGGAGAACCGCCCTCAAACGGGACTCCGACCACCACCCAGCAAAAACATGGCCTGTTCGACCTCGTCTTGAAGACCAGAAAGGAATATATCTAATCCGATTTCCGACAAGTGAACCCCATCCGGCCTCATCAAAGGGCGATTATCACCTTCCAGCTCCCGGTGGCGAACCACAACACCACCCCTTGAACGCACGAAGCGGGAAACCCTCGTGTTTACCGGTCCTCCGACAACGCTCAACAGCCGCCACTCCCTGCCAAACCACCCGTGGCACTATCTCTGACCACACCATAATCAATTCCCTAAAAATGACGGGAAACGCTCCAAATCGGAGCGAATCAAGGTAAGCAATTCGGCAAGCGGGACCGAACCCACATCATTCCCTCCCGCATGAATGACAAGAATCACCGGGCCGGGAGCGTGCAGACCGATGTCCACCACCTGAGACAACAGCTGGGACCATCTCAATCCACGAATTCCTCTCCACCGGACGTCGACATCCCGGAAACCGAGGGACCTACCACCAGGACGACAGTCTGCCCGTTGCGCTGCCCAGCACACATAGGAATGGCCAACTATCCACACCGCCGGCCGAATCCCGCCTGAAAGAAAAAGAAGTCAGAAAACGATACCTGAACTCCCCAAACACAAAGACACAATGCTGAAAAACCACAATCCTGACCTCTGAAACTTCAAAGCATTATATAATAAATTTTTTTTTTATTTTTTTTTTTTTATACCAACAATTCCGGCCTAACATACCTGGCAAAGCATGCAGACTTCCACCGGCCTATCCTCATCACCTCGGACTCCGGCAAACCCGCTCTAGCGGCCTCAGTAGCCGCCCGATACGGAAAGAGTGAGTGCCGAAATCCGACGGATCCAACCCCAGACCCTCCAAACAAGTACGGAATACCCTGGTGAACTGAAACCGCGTAAGCGGAGAACCATCAGCATGCGCCAAAAACTGCGGGACGACGGACGCACAGCGCTGTAATCCAAAGCCAAGCGAACCGGACAAGCTATACCAGGAACCGAACGAAGAGGAATCCAGGCACCCACTCCAAACTGATCCGTTTTAGAACGGACAATACGAAGTCTCAGCGACTCCTCACCCAAAAGCACGTCGTCACAAGAAAGCCCGCCGGCCCTGGAGCAAGACGGAGCCACCAGCTCGCTAATACGGAGGGCCGCAAAAAGGAAATGCTGAAAGCGCACGAGAACAACAAAGCCTCAAACGCCGAAGAACATACATCCGGTAGCTTCTGAACTATGCGGACCAACAAGCTAAAGGAGACAGGGCGGCGGCTGTCCTGAGACACGAACTCTTTTCTCCAACCCTTCAACGCCTGTCGTATGCTAAAACGCTTAGTAACGTCCAGCCAGCCGCGAAGCTTAAAGTGAAAAGCAACACCCGACAGCCGCCGCTGCGCCACCGCCGCTGACACACCTTGAGAGCGCAAACGCAACAACCAATCGACCGTTACCTCCAGCCGCAAATCATCGCGAGCGCAGACATCCCGGCAACCCACCATACCGCACCAGTCAATCCATGCCTTACCGTGAGCACTCCATGTCGCAGGAGAGACCGACGACCGAACCAAGGACATCAGCCGCTGGTCACCAAGTCCCAAAGGAAAGCTGGGCAGATCCTGCCCACCGGGTCCGCCTCCGGCAGAAGGGAACGGAACTCCTGCCAATGAAAGCGGGAGAGAGCATCAGCAATAACGTTATCAACCCCTGGAACATGGCGGGCCCTGAAATAAATGTTATGCTCCAAACAGCGTAACACAAGATGACGCAAGAGAGACAAAACAGGGGAAGAAGAGGAAGACAAACTGTTGATCGCATAAACCACACTCAGATTATCGGTCCAGAACGAAACATGCTTATTGGAAAGCCTAACCCCCACAACTCCACTGACACCACGATTGGGAAAAGTTCAAGCAGAGTAAGATTCCTGCAAAAACCAACTTCCCGCCACGAAACCGGCCATTCCCCGGCGCACCACTCATTGCCAAAAACCGTGCCAAACCCGCACGAACCTGAGGCATCAGAAAACAGGGACAATTCCGAGTTCGAGGTTACAACGGACAGAAAACAGGTGTGACCGTTGTAACATTGTAAAAAGAACGCCAAATCTTCAAGTCCTCCTTCATGGAGCACGTGACCCGAACACGGTGCCGAGGGACTTTATCCCTTAGTAGCAAGCGACAGGCGCCGCGAAAAGACCCGGCCAATGGGCATAACCCTGCACGCGAAGCACAGGAGGCCCAATAGAGACTGAAGCTGATGAAGAGTAACCTTAGAAACACCCAAAAAACCGTGGATCAAATCAAAAAGTCTGCGGAGCTTATCAGCCGGCAAGCGAAAGACCATATCAACCGTATCGATCTCGATACCCAGGAAAGACAAACAAGTGACCGGACCAACGGTCTTCTCCTTGGAAATCGGCACACCAAAACGGGCCATCAAGGCCAAAAAGCATTCAAAAGACGTAAACAGCCATCTCCAGAACCGGGGAAACAAAAGAAAATCATCTAAGTAGTGAAGAACTGAGGTAGAGCCCGTCTCAAAACGAACCACCCACTCCAGAAAAGAGCTAAACAATTCAAAATAGTGGCACGAAATCGAACAGCCCATGGGGAGACATGTGTCGTAATAAAACAAACCATCCACGCAGCATCCCAGCAGATGAAAACAGTCCGGATGCACCGGAAGAAGCCGAAAAGCAGATTCAATATCCGATTTGGCCAAAAGGGCACCCCTGCCCGCCTCCCGAACCAGGGAAACCGCCCTGTCAAAGGAGACATAGCTAACAGAAGCGTCCTCTGGGCCAATCGCATCATTAACCGACGAACCCTTCGGGTGCGACAGGTGATGGATCAACCTAAACCTACCAGGCTCCCTCTTGGGAACAACGCCCAAGGGGAAACTCGCAAGTTCGGAAAGGGCAACTCAACAAACGGGCCCACCATTCTACCCAAAGACACCTCCTTGGCAATCTTTTCCCGGAGGACCTGTGGCAAATCCCTAGCCGACTTTAAATTATCCGAAAAACCGGGAGCGGGAAAGAACAAAGGGAATAAAGAAACCAAACGAAAAACCAAAGCGAAGCTGAGCCCCAGCCTGCTTATTGGGGTATCTGTCTAGCCATGGTCCCATCTCTACTACGCTCACCGGGTCCTTGTGACCACCTTGCTCAGCTGGCTTGGGGGTCTAACGAAGAGCGATTGCATCTGCCGGCAGGGTGGGGGCCGCCGCAGATAGAGCATTCATGCTTAAATCTGCAGAGTCCCGCAAACCTGCAGCTGCCCTCGTTATACAGCCAGCAGCATCCGGGCGGCGGACGGCCACTGGTCCATGGGTAGAAACACCCCTGAACCAGCGGCCGCCGAAGGAAAGGGCGGAGGTTTTGCGATACCATCAACCGCAACCACACATCCGTCGCCTTCACTCCCCAACCCATCTCAGGGTGCAACGCTAGGCGACGCCTGAATTCTTCATCATAGCGCCACCACGCGCTGCCCCCATGAGATTTGTAAGCACTGTAAATAATGTCCTGATACACAAACAGCTCAGAACAGCGCTCCGGGTGACGCTGACCCATGATGCACCCCAAAACGGAAAAAGCCTGAAGCCAGTTATTCATAGTCCTAGCAACCTTGGGCCTCCTATCAGAAGGCTTATCGGAAAAGCGGCGCTCCTTGTCCACCGTATACTGGTCCACAGATATAAGGGACCAAATATCCACAAAATGGTTAGCCCAAATTTTCTCTCTAACCGTCTCATCCAAATGATTACCTAGGGGCTAACTCCGCAAAAACAGGAATCCTTGTGAACCCCTGCCATAACCGGAACCCGCTTAACCACCGGAGAAGGAGAGGGCGACTCCGAGCCGGCTGCTGCAGCCGTTCCAACAAAGTTTTCAACAGATCGGCAGTACTAGAGTCGCCGCCACCCGCCCCCCACGCACCCGCAAATCGGTACTCACCGGAAGATGGCGGTAACGGCAACACCTGAGGAGCTGGAACCGGGGCTCCGGCTGGAAAGACGGGACCTGAACCAGGCTAGGTTCCCTGGAGGGGCGATGAGATGCCCTCTTCTGGCGACGGGCAGGACCGGTGAGACCAGACTCCTGAGGCAGAAACCGAATCCTCCGACGAGGACGGAGAACGCCACCTGGAGGATCTGGAACGGCAACTCCGCGACGACCCACCAGACCTGCGATGCGAACGATGTCTGCGGGATCCATGTCTAATCGTCTACCACTCTCCTGAGATGAGGAGGAACTCGAACGTGCCCTGCGTGTGCGGGTCCGCTGGGGAGGGGGAGGTGGAGGTGGCAGCAGAGCCACAGGAGGGACGGTGATATCCGAAGCACCGCCGCAGGGGGCATAAGGGGGATCAGCCACCACCGCAGGGGCTGCAGCTGCCAAATGCACAGGGAGGGGGGCTCCTGGGCTAGTGGAAGAGGCACTTGCTGGGAAGCCGGGGGGTGAGAGGCACTTCCTGTGAGGAAGAACTGCTGGCCTGAGCTCCCATAACTAAAGGCAGAGAAGGGGCAGAAGTATGAGCACCTGCTGCAGGGACACTGGCGCGAACCGGAAGGGGCGGGGCCAACAGAGCAGCGGCACCAGGAGGCACCCGCCGGCCAGCAGAAAGATGAAAGCCGGCTGCTCCCATCTGTGAAGGTGAGGGGAGCAGCGAGGGGGACTGTGACCCAATCTAGCGGGGGGCGGATGCGCCGCGCGGACCGCCGGCCCCCGCAGCAGCACATGTGGGCGGCACAAAGGGGAAACTTCCCCAGCAGAGACCGGCACACCAGGGGTAGAGGAAGGTAAGGAAGGCGCCAGGCTGCTCAAGAAGGAGCGCAGCCATTCCTCACCTCCCTCAGCCATACGCGCCAGCAAGGCATCCCGAAGGGGCACATCAGCTGCGGACATCTCTATACGGAGCCTGCTCCCGCACGTCGCTTCCGTTCAAAGAGGAAGCAGAGCGGCGGGAGCGGGCTTAAATCAGGAGGAGGTCCCCGCCTCCCATTAACCCCCTATCCACCCGTTTAACCCAGCCCTGGCCGGGCTAAACCGGCCAGAAGCCATATTTGCTCCGCACAAAAAGGGGGGGGGGGTAAAGGGGAGGCAGAAGGGACGGGGTGGGAGCCACCAGTCCCTGTCCACCTTCCCTATACCGTGCGGTGTCCTCCAGGAGAACCTTACTTTCTTCCTGGCTTGTCCTGACTGGCAATTATACTTCAAGGCCCCAATGTCCTACTTCTGGCTTATATCCTTGAATCTCCAGTTTGCTGCGTACCTCCTCTGACATTACAGTACCTCTTGCTCTAAGGATTGCCTCAGCTTGACTCCTGCTGACTTGCCTAGGCCCGTGACATGTGGCCTTCACAGACTCCAGGGTCTGCACTCCTTCATAGGCCCATGGCCTGGAGTGGACTTCACAGGCTCATGGCCTGCACTTGTCTTAGACACAGTCTAAACTGCCTTTCCCTTCCCAGACTGGGCCTTATATAAACTAGGGCTCCCTAGCTCACTCTAGTGACTAGAGCTGGAACGACATCCCTAGCAGGCCTGAACTTGGCACATTTCACAGTAACAGGGAATTACATATCCTTACATTACATTAGATATATGACACCAATCTCCCCAAATCCTGAGGGGAACTACAACACACAAGTGACCCTTCTGTAGTGACGGGCATTACAACTCCCGTACACTACATAATGCCCCCCCCCCCAGTAGAAATAATTCTCCTTATAATGTGACCCAGTTGAGCTAATGTCCCCATAGTGCCCCCATAAAATACCCCTATATAGTGTCCCCAGTAAATGCCCCCATAGTGCTCCTCTCCCTCTTCCTCCTAGTGCCCCCCATAATGTACCAGTATAAAATGCCCCATATATAGTGCCCCAATAGATGCCCTCAGTGTCCCCCATAATTTGCAAGTATAAAATACCAATTCTCAGTGCCCCCGTAGATGACTCCATAGTACTTCTCTCCCACCTTCCCCATAGTACCGACCATAAAGTGTCCCATTATAAAATGCCCCTATACAGAGCCCCCATATAAAATAACCATTCTTTGTGGCCTTAGTAGATGCCCCTATAGTGCCCACCAATAAAGTGCCAGTAAGAAGTGCCCCCAATGTGCCAGTAATAGGTGCCCCCATGTCCTCCAATAATGTGCCAGTAGCCAGAGCCCCCTATCATGTGCCATTAGCCATAGGCCCCCCCTATTATGTGCCAGTAGTCAGAGCCCCTCTATCATGTGCCAGTAGCCATAGGCTGCCCCCCCTTATCATGTGCTATGTACCCAGTGCCCCCCTATCATGTGCCAGTAGCCAGAGCCCCCTATCATATGCCAGTAGCTATAGCCCCCCCATCATGTGCCAGTAGCCTGAGTCCCCCCATCATCAACATGTGCCAGTAGCATAGGGCCCCCCTATAAGTGCCAGACTGCCATTAGCCAATAGGCCCCCCTATAACGTGCCAGTAGCCAATAGGCCCCCCTATAATGTGCCAGTAGCCAATAGGCCCCCTATAATGTGCCAGTAGCCAATAGGCCCCCTATAATGTGCCAGTAGCCAATAGGCCCCCCTATAATGTGCCAGTAGCCAATAGCCCCCCTATAATGTGCCAGTAGCCATAGCCCCCCCCCCTTAACTGCCAGACTGACACTGACTGCCAGTAGTAGCCATAGCATAACCCCCCATAATGTGCCACACACAGTGCCAGTAGCCAATAGGCCCCCCTATAATGTGCCAGTAGCCAATAGGCCCACCTATAATGTGCCAGTAGCCAATAGGCCCCCCTATAATGTGCCAGTAGCCAATAGGCCCCCCTATAATGTGCCAGTAGCCATAGCCCCCCTATAATGTGCCAGTAGCCATAGGTCCCCCCTTAAGTGCCAGACTGACACTGACTGACACTGAAGTAGCCATAGCATAGCCCTCCCCCCTATAATGTGCCACACACAGTGCCAGTAGCCATCAGAGAACTGAGCTAAAGATCTTATCATCTGTATTCAGATTCATAATCCCTGACAAGTAGAGAGGAGGATGATGCAGCTCTTCAGCTCAGTTCTCTGAAGTAACTTGTCCTCATGTGTGATCAGGACAAGTTTTGTGTGAACTAATTGGACAGTGGCCATTTTGTTTCCCCTGATGATTGCTCCCCAGTCAAAATAAGCCATTATAAATAATGAAAGGTATTTGAGAATATATTTATAACAAAGTAATATTTAAGTATTTTTATTTTCTTGATTCCCGGAGAACCCCTTTATTTTCTGCAAACAGCACAACTTTGAGTGTATTGAAACCATTAAAAATGTGTGCCTCATCTGAGTGTTATAACCATTAAAGGAGTTGTTCACCCTTGGTGAGTTTTTACCCCCCTCCCCCCCCAGTATGATAATAATTATAGGTATCTGATCCTTACTACTGAGTAGGTCCCAGTAAATGAATGGAAGCGGTGGCCCCGCAAGCGCTGTTCACTCCCATTTATTTCTATGGGGATTCCAAAAATAGCCGACATAGGGAGAGATGTGACAAGACCTCATGCTATAGGGACAGGGTTGCATGAAAACGGTTTTGGAGAATATTGGAGAGGAAGAGTGCAGTGAGATCGTAGGGATAGTTTTTTTGTGACTGTAGGGAGAGCATAGGGAAACTGCAGGGACAGCGCAGGTTGAATGTAAATGTACCTCTCATTTAGTGTTACAGCTTGATGCAGCAACCCCTGCATCTCCCAGCAGCCCGCACCCCGTCTCCAGCAGTTAGGGCTGGATAACTTCAGCAGAAGGAAGCTGTCATTCCTTCCCATTGACTTCAATGTCATCTATTGCTCCTGATGCTCCTCCTCCTCCTCTTTGTCACTCGTTTAATCAGCAATCGATCACCGAGGTGATTGCTAAAAGACAACAGTATACATGCACTCATCCAGTGGCGCAGAAGCTGAACGTGCTCCTGGCCAAGTTGCTGGTACTACAGTCCGACCTTTTCCATGTGGTTGACTCTGCACATTTCAGACAACAGATGACTTTTGCCCAAGGTGGAGAGTCCCAAGCTGGCATTACTTTCCCCCAAATTGCTGTACCAACCCTGCATACCTATGTTGAGCAGAATGTGCGCCAGTCCTTGGGCCTCTCGGTGTCTGGTGGAGTTCATGCCAGCGCTGACACATGGAGTTGCGACTATGGTCAAGGGCAATATATGTCGTTCACAGCCCACTGGCCCAGGCACACCAGCAACTTGGCCAGATGGTGGCAATGCTGACTGTGAGGTAAAAATTTAAAACCTATCCCTATATGCCAGCACCAAGAGCGGAGTGCGGTCAGCAGGGTGTGGGAGAGGCGGCTCAGTCTATAGCCGGGCACACAGATTCATTATCGTCTCCCCCGACTCCCTAACATCTTCTCCATACACACGAGAGAGCAGAAAATATTAATTTTACCCAATTTTGGGAGCTCCCCATACCCATTAGAGTGGGGGATCGTCTTATAATACATTAAGATGACCGCTAAGTACTAATTATATATGTACTATGTAATCATGAGGACCCCATTAGTAAATCAGACAGGGGGGAATGAT
>JAKVIS010004939.1:0-12710 GCA_033119425.1 Bufotes viridis
GCGAATCAATGGGTCTTGGGTACCTGTTGTCAGATTCACAAATTGTCCTTCCTTAAACTACTTATAGTATAATAATCACTGCATACCAGGAACACCTCACAAGACCTGCCATTTTGGAAATCCACTGACCCAGTTATCCAGCATCAGACAGGCCCAGCAGACAACCAGAGGATCCTCCGGTGGGCCCAGGTTCTGATACCATAGTGGGCCCCAAAGATTCAAGAGAAAAAAAAAGGCATGTGGAACTGCCTTTGGAGCCAATAACTTGCCACTAGGGTCTATTTCTTTCAATCAAAATCTGTTAGACTGTATTGATGATATGGGGTTTGGGCCCCCAGAATATTTGCTCTGGTGGGCCCAAGAAAATTCAGTCGGACCATGCAGCTGTCTGTCAACTACAGTTTGGTTCTTGTCAAAATCACCCAAATCCTTACTCCTTTTTCCTGCTTCCAGTACATCAACTTCAGGAACTGAATGTTCACTTGTCACCTTATATGTATAATCCACAATTGATATTGACACAAGATGATGTTATTCAGTTCACCTACGGTCTGTGCTTCCAATGTTATGGCTGATTGGTATGTAATGTACTGTGCTCCGCAGTTGGGCAGCCATATAGAAGAGCAAGTTTTCATTGCGAATGTAATTTTGGTGCCCAATCCTTAGGTTAGGCCATCAGTGTTTGATTGCTTGGAGTCTGCCACGTCCTTTTCATAGTATACAAAGGCACAAGGCAGAGCCCCTTTCTGCAGACCATGCCCAATTCTAATGGACCACATCAGTGGCGTTGCTAGGGCTAGTGTCACCCGGTGCGGTAGAAAATGGTGTCACCCCGGCGGCGATCTGTCTGCTTAGCCCCGCCCCCCCCACGTCAGCTGTCTGTTTACTCTCCAAACCCCCATCCATGTTATCGCTTGGGTTCAAATTATAGCACCCCCAGCAGGCCCCCCCACCCCAACGGTCTGTCTTCTGTCTGCTTAGCACACCCCCCCAACATATTTGCATACAGAAAAACAAAACAAAAAAAAACATACGTACCTCCATGGCAGCGATGCGATGCAGGCCTCTTCTGGCCTGTGTCCCGAGCAGTACGGCTCTGGCAGCATCGCGATACAGATGAATGTAGGGAGATGAGTGCTTCCATAATGCAAGCGCTCATCTCCTGGTGGTGTCACCCAGGGGCATAGCTAGAAATGACTGGGCCCCACAGCAAAAAAATTTATGCCCCCCCCCCACCCGACACATACCATATTGGACCTCCCACCCATTCCAGAGCTTCCACCCAAACACCCCTCCAGGACCTCCCATCCCAACATCCCCACATCCCTCCCTAGATCCCCCCTAAGTGTCCTCCACACATCCCCCCCATCAGTGTCCTCCACATCCCCCATCAGTGTCCTGCACATCCCCCAATCAGTGTCCTCCACACATCCCCATCAGTGTCCTCCACATCCCCCCATCAGTGTCCTCACACATCCCCCATCAGTGTCCTGCACATCATCCCCATCAGTGTCCTCACACATCCCCCATCAGTGTCCTGCACACATCCCCCATCAGTGTCTCTGCACACATCCCCTCATCCGTGTCCTCAACACATCCCCCATCAGTGTCCTCCACACATCCCCCATCAGTGTCCTGCACATCCCCCATCAGTGTCCTCAACACATCCCCCATCAGTGTCCTGCACATCCCCTATCAGTGTCCTGCACATCCCCCATCAGTGTCCTCAGCACATCCCCCCATCAGTGTCCTGCACACATCCCCCATCAGTGTCCTGCACACATCCCCCATCAGTGTCCTCACACACTCCCCATCAGTGTCCTGCACACATCCCCTATCAGTGTCCTGCACACATCCCCATCAGTGTCCTGCACACATCCCCCATCAGTATCCTGCACATTCCCCCCATCAGTGTCCTCACACACACACCCATCAGAGCTTCATATTAACCTGCTGTACTAATATTATGGCTAAAAACCTCAGTAATAGTTTCCCATATATAATACTTTTTATATATATATATATATATATATATATATATATATATTATCAGAAGTATAAATATATATTATCATACTTCTGATATACATGAATGCATAATTTAGCCTCTATTTCTAAAAGGTTTTCACCAGGACTAGAACTCCCAGCCTTTCACATCAGAGGCGAGAGCCCTAACCACTGAACTATGGAGCTTAATGCTAAGCTATGCTGGAAAAACCTTATAGTAGTGTATCAGGTATTAGGTATTTCTATACAGCAGAAGTATCATTAAATAAAATAAATAAATGTGTAATTACTATATAGTAATTACACATTTATTTTGTGTCATTTTTTTTTACAAAAACTGAAAAAAAAAATTAAATTATACTTCTGCTGTATGGGAATACCTAATACTTGCTAGACTACTATGAGGTTTTTCCAGCTTAGTTTACCATTGAGCTCATAGCTCAGTGGTTACTGTTCTTGCCTCTCATGCAAAGGGTTGTGAGTTCGAATCTAGTGAAGCAACCTTTCAGAAATAGAGGCTAAATTAGATTAAAATACATTGGGTGTCCCCCAGGATTGTCAGTATGCTTGGGCACATCTAATTTAGCCTCTATTTCTGAAAGGTTGCCTGTGTCACGAGCTGTACGGCTCTGGCCTTCATGTTCATAGCACTGACTCCATATATGGACACAACCATATATGGAGTCAGAGCTGGGATTCCCTGTACAGCATCCCGGCTTCAGGCAAGTGAAGTGAATAAATTATCTTCTGCCGACACTGGTGGGTGTCACCCCATCAGTGGTGTCACCCGGTGCGGCCCGCACCCACCGCACCCCCCTAGCAACGCCACTGGACCACATGTCCTTTTCATGACATGGCACTGCCCCCTCAGTGTACATTTGGGTGCCAGGGCTGCATCTGATCCCACACACAGGTTTATGGAGGACTGTGGTACCGGAAGTGCCAGAATGCTTCTGTGATTTGCCAACTCATCCAATAGATCTCTCCATTTTTTAGGAGCCTCATGGATGTTTTCTCTTTTCTTTTTGGTTTTTAGCTCAACTACAAAATTAAATTAAACATATCGCAAAAAAATTAAATACAAAAGCAGAGAAATCCAAATTTAGAAAATGGTTAATTTTTTATTTTTTTTATCAATTTGGGATTTTTTTTCATAAATAATCATCCCAGATTTACCAATATTTTGAAGTACGATGTGTCACGAGAAAAGGGTCTCTTTATGGCTTGGATAATTAAAGCATTCCAAAGTTACAGATTTTTAAAAAGAGGCTCTGTCAGGAAGGTGAAAAATAACAGGAACGGGACAAAAGTCCTCTAGTGGGATTACTAATCATGCTTATTTATGGCATAGTGAAATTACAAAAAACAAATGTTTTTCTTTAACCATATGTACCCTGATATAAACAAAAAAAGTTGAAACATTTCAGGGGAAAAAGAGCAAAAGTATGGACACTAATGGGACATTTAATTTGCATCAACCCTACCAACACTTTGCTATGGGAGTAATAATTGGTCCTTTACTCAAGAAAATGCAGTCCACCTCACAGCCGCACACATCAGTTGTGCTGCACTCAGGGCTAGGCCTGTTGGGTGCTCCTCCAGTCCCAGGCTGCAGAGAACAGAGAGCTGCTGATTGGTGGATTTGAATCTGATCAACCAATCAGCACTTCCCCTCAGAAACATGAATGATGATTGCTGTTACAAACTGTCGTTCCTGGTTGCCGGCTGCAGGAGGAGGAAGACGTCTCCCAGCTTTGCTGCATCACCCCCCTCCTCTGTCTGCAAGAGAGAAGCATCCGTGTGTCTGTAGTGAAGTCTGTGACCCGTCTTCAGATCGTGGTAAGTTCTCCGTCAGACATTGCAGGAGGGGAACCATTACTGTACCAGAGATCTGTATGGGATGATTTATGTGTATGAAGAGGTTCATCTAAATCACTGCATAAGACGAGAAGAGCTTGTTCATAGCAGACAAGAAGGTTCCAGCTTTCAGACCATTTGGAAAGTGCCTTCGGTTCATCTATTCACTGCCCCCTTTACCTTACTGGGCACTTCCCACCCTAATTTACAGATCACTGCCTTATCTTACAATACACCTCCATATATTACTGGTCACTGTCCTAACTTACTGGTTATTACCCTACCTTACTGGTCTCTATTTGTCCTATCTTCACTTCACTGAGGTTGATAATATAGAGCACCAAACAAGATACGTTGGGAATCATGGGTTATCTCAATGTCCTGTTTTTGGGTCTGGTCATAAATCAGTAAAATCAGTTTTTTGATACTAGAATTGGGGTTATGGATGATATTTATTGTGTGTGACTTACCCATTATTAATTTTCCTATCACCCATTATCGTATGTATCAGTGATTTGAATGGTCTGACATTTCCACTGTCCTGTCTTACTGGTCATTACCCTAACTTACTGGGTATTATTCATCCTATCTTACTGGTCTCTGCCCTAACTTACTGCTTACTATCTCCCCTATCTTACTGGATGCTGCTCTATCTTACTGGTCAATGTCCCCCTATTTTCCTGGTCACTGTCACTGGTCACACAAACAACAGCAACCATGATAACACCGAGGTCAGGAGAGGCGATGATAAATTATTATGTCCACTGCCTTTGGTAGTTCAGAGCACAAGGAGAAAACTGATATACAAAAGCTGCAAATTCTGTTTAAAATTTTTGTAAACGGCGTTTTAATGACACCACCTCCATTTTTTGAAAGGAGTGGGCTTGGACATCAGCCCCAGAAGATTTACTTGATGTATGCCAGTTTTCTGCTGTAAATGATGACCGAAATCTACGGCAGCTGCGAGCGGGCCAAGAATTCATTCAGGGCGCATAGACTGTCAGAGGATGCACCTAATTTATATCCAGGCATGAACTTCATGATAAATTAAATGCATCCACCCTGCTCTTGATAAATCTCCACTTGGATGTTTGGTGAGTGGAAAACAACTCCAAGCATGTTCTGACAGTTGCAGGCTATTATGGGATGATGGGAGTTGTATTTCTACAGCAGCACTTGCTGAGCCAGAGGTTCTACAAGATGAAATGATTTCTTGCATCAATTGTTATCAGGGTTTTGGTTTATTTCTAGTTTATATCAAGTTTTATATTTCTCCTCTATTGACTCCACAATTGCCTGGAAATTGATTATATGTTGTACTCTTAATTGCAGGTGTGCACGTGTCGATTTTGTAGGAAGGATGACATCACAGCTACAGAGTTGACCGTCTGATAGCCTCGCTCGACTGCCCACTTCTCCTGAAGACCCCTCAGCTTTTTAAGAGTCGAGTGGAGGACATCATCTCTGAAAGAGGGTCCCACAGATGCATCCCAGCAGTTTGAGCACCACTCCAGCAAGAATAGTCAATGCCCTGAGTGATTTCACTGGGGGTTACTCCGGGTGGTCCTTGTGTTGGGATGCATCTCTGGCTGGTTATCATCATTCTATTAGATAATGATGGGGGGGGAGGGTGGTGCTGTCAATAACCCTATAAAGATTTGTGAATGTTCAGATAAAATGGCGACTATCAGACAACCAGGAATGGATGTCTAACATCCCATGATCTATGCAGCTTATCTGGATACTTCATGCAGTACGGGAAGTCTAAGTGGCCATTTATGCACAGGTAGGACACATAGTTAGCTAACAAATGAGAAATGCATATATGAGTGATAATGTAATGATCAAAAGAGGAGAAAACGTGGAAGGAAAGAATTACCTCTGATCTCCTGTGTCAATTATTATCAGGGTTTTGGTTCATGTCTGGTTTCTTTCCACATATTACTAGTTGAGGGCGTGGATATGTCCATTTTGTAGGAAGGATGACATCACAGCTACAGAGATGACCGTCTGATAGCCTCGCTCGACTACCCACCTCTCCTGAAGACCCCTCAGCTTTTTGAGAGTTGGGTGGAGGACATCATCTCTGAAAGAGGGTCCCACAGATGCACCCTAGCAGTTTGAGCACCACTCCTACAAGAAGAGTCAATACCCTAAAAGCGTGATTTCACCGGGGATTACTCCGGGGTGATCCTTGTGTTGGGGTGCACCTCTGGCTGGCTATCGTCATCCTTTTAGGTAGATAATGATGTGTGTGCTGTCAATAACCCCATAAAGAAGCGGGAATGCTCAGATGAAATGGCTACTATGAGGTGGCCAGGAAGCTTATCTAGATACTTCATGCAGTTTAAGGGGCCTTTTCTAGACAGCTAGGACAGATAGTTAGCTAACAAATTAATTAGAAATGCTTATATGATTGATAATGTAATGATCAAAAGAGGAGAAAATGTGAAAGGAAAGACATAACTCTGATTTCTTGTATCAATTTCTTGTATCAATCATTCTCAGGGTTTTGGTTCGTGTCTGGTTTCTTTCCATTTTCCTGCTTCTCCTCTATTGATATAACATTTAATAATTTCCTGCAAATGATTATTGAGGGCATGGATATGTCCATTTTATAGGAAGGATGACATCACAGCTACAGAGATGACCGTCTGATAGCCTCGCTCGACTACCCACCTCTCCTGAAGACCCCTCAGCTTTTTGAGAGTTGGGTGGAGGACATCATCTCTGAAAGAGGGTCCCACAGATGCACCCTAGCAGTTTGAGCACCACTCCTACAAGAAGAGTCAATGCCCTAAAAGCGTGATTTCACCGGGGATTACTCCGGGGTGATCCTTGTGTTGGGGTGCACCTCTGGCTGGCTGTCGTCATCCTTTTAGGTAGATAATGATGTGTGTGCTGTCAATAACCCCATAAAGAAGTGCAAATGTTCAGATGAAATGTCTACATGAGGTGGCCAGGAATGGATGTCTAACATCCCATGAGCTATGCAGCTTATCTATATACTTCATGCAGTAAAGGCAGTCTAAGGGGCCTTTTCTAGACAGCTGGGTGTAGTAGAATACAGTCACTGCACGGGCCCTGCTGTCTTTATGAAATAGCATATATGACCGCCACCTCTTTTATTGGTGGTCATTCAGTAAATTAACCCTGTTTTGGGGGGGGTGGGGGGTGTCTGTGGATGACAAATATGTGTCATCCACAGATTCTCCCCATAACAGGGTTCATTTAGTGAATGACCACCCAAATTGTGGTGACCCAATACATGGGAGTTGCATCTGCAGAGCTTTTGTATAATGCCACCCCACACTGTAGTGTCCCCCACACAGTAATGTCCGCCACACTGACCCCCCACACAGTAATGTCCTCCACACTGCCCCCCACACAGTAATGTCCGCCACACTGCCCCCCACACAGTAATGTCCGCCACACTGCCCCCCACACAGTAATGTCCGCCACACTGCCCCACACACAGTAATGTCCGCCACACTGCCCCCCACACAGTAATGTCCGTCACACTGCCCCCCACACAGTAATTTCCTCCACACTACCCCCCACACAGTAATGTCCCCACACCCCCTCAACCACACAGCAGTGCCCCACGTAGTAATTTATCATGCTCTCCCCTCTTGTCATTTCCCCCTCTTGCCATAATCCCCTCTTCTTGTCATGCTCTTTCTGCCCCCTGTCATTCTCCCCCATCTTTTCATGCTCTATATACCCCCCCATGTTATCATGCTCTTTATACCCCCCCCCCCATGTTGTCATGCTCTTTCTGCCACCCCATGATGTCATGCTTTTTCCGTTCCCCCATGTTGTCATGCTCTTTCTTCTCCCCCATGTTGTCATGCTCTTTCTGCCACCCCCATGTTGCCATGCTCTTTCTTCTCCCCACCCCCATGTTGTCATGCTCTTTCTCCCCCCATGTTGTCATGCTCTTTCTTCCCCCCATGTTGTCATGCTCTTTCTTCTCCCCCCATGCTGTCATGCTTTCTGCCCCCCATGTTGTTATGCTCTTTCTGCCCACCCCCATGTTGTCATGCTCATTCTTCTCCCCCATGTTGTCACATGTTGTCATGCTCTTTCTGCCCCCATGTTGTCATACTCTTTCTTCTCCCCCCATGTTGTCATGCTCTTTCTGCCCACCCCCGTGTTGTCATGCTCTTTCTGCCCCCCCATGTTGTCATGCTCTTTCTGCCCCCCCATGTTGTCATGCTCTTTCTTCTCCCCCCATGTTGTCATGCTGTTTCTTCCCACCCCATGTTGCCATGCTTTCTGCCCCCCCATGTTGTCATGCTCTTTCTTCTCCCCACCCCATGTTGTCATGCTCTCCCCCCCATGTTGTCATGCTCCTTCTTCTCCCCCTCCCCCATGTTGTCATGCTCTTTCTTCTCCCCTCCCCATGTTGTCATGCTTTCTGCCCCCATGTTGTCATGCTCCTTCTTCTACCCCTCCCCCATTTTGTCATGCTCTTTCTTCTCCCCCATGTTGTCATGCTTTCTGCCCCCATGTTGTCATGCTCTTTCTTCCCCCCATGTTGTAATGCTCTTTCTGCTCCCCCCCATTTTGTCATGCACTTTCTGCCCCCCCATGTTGTCATGCTTTCTGCCCCCCACGTTGTCATGCTCTTTCTGCCCCCCCTCCCAAATTGTCATGCTCTTTCTTCTCCCCCATGTTGTCATGCTGTTTCTGCCCCCATATTGTCATGCTCTTTCTCCCCCCATGTTGTCATGCTCTTTCTCCCCCATGTTGTCATGCTCTTTCTTCTCCCCCATGTTGTCATGTTCTTTCTCCCCCCATGTTGTCATGCTCCTTCTTCTCCCCTCCCCATGTTGTCATGCTCTTTCTTCTCCCCCCATGTTGTCATGCTCTTTCTTCCCCCCATTTTGTTATGCTTTCTGCCCCCCATGTTGTCATGTTCCTTCTTCTCGCCCTCCTCTCCTCCTACCTCTGTTGTAGCGTGGCCGAGCTTTGCATTGTCTGCGCCTCTGCGGGTACAGGAGGAGGAGCTTTTGTCTCCTGTACCGAGCCGACTGACTTGAAGTGCAAACTGTGTGCGCACTTCCTGTCGGTCCGGCTGGGTACAGGAGACTGATGCTCTTTGTACCTGCGGACCGGACAGAGCTCGGTCACGCTACAATCAGGGAATGACAGGAGGGAGCGCTGAGCGGTTCCCCCCTGTCAGTCCCTCTCCCTCTGGCCGGCCCCTGCCTGTGCCCTGAGGCTGAAGCGCTCTGAGGCTGGAGCCTCCCCAGCCTCTAGGGTGTAGTAGAATACAGTCACTGCACGGGCCCTGCTGTCTTTATGAAATAGCATATATGACCGCCACCTCTTTTATTGGTGGTCATTCAGTAAATTAACCCTGTTTTTGGGGGGGGGGGTGTCTGTGGATGACAAATATGTGTCATCCACAGATTCTCCCCATAACAGGGTTCATTTAGTGAATGACCACCCAAATTGTGGTGACCCAATACATGGGAGTTGCATCTGCAGAGCTTTTGTATAATGCCACCCCACACTGTAGTGTCCCCACACAGTAATGTCCGCCACACTGCCCCCCACACAGTAATGTCCTCCACACTGCCCCCCACACAGTAATGTCCGCCACACTGCCCCCACACAGTAATGTCCGCCACACTGCCCCCACACAGTAATGTCCGCCACACTGCCCCCACACAGTAATGTCCGCCACACTGCCCCCCACACAGTAATGTCCGCCACATTGCCCCCCCACACAGTAATGTCCGCCACACTGCCCCCCACACAGTAATGTCCCCCACACCCCTCTACCACACAGCAGTGCCCCCACATAGTAGATTGTCATGCTCTCCCCCTCTTGTCATTCTCCCCCCCTCTTGCCATAATCCCCTCTTCTTGTCATGCTCTTTCTTCTCCCCCCCATGTTGTCATGCTCGTTCTCCCCACCCCCCATGTTGTCATGCTCTTTCTTCTCCCATCCCATGTTGTCATGCTCTTTCTCCCCCCCCCCCATGTTGTCATGCTCTTTCTGCCCCCCCCCCATGATGTCATGGTTTTTCTTCTCTCCCCCCCATGTTGTCATGCTCTTTCTTCCCACCCCCATGTTGTCATGCTTTCTGCCCCCCCATGTTGTCATGCTCTTTCTTCTCCCCCCCCATGTTGTCATGCTCTTTCTTCTCCCCCCATGTTGTCATGCTCTTTCTCCCCCCCCCATGTTGTCATGCTCTTTCTTCTCCCCCCATGTTGTCATGCTCTTCTTCTCCCCCCCATGTTGTCATGCTCTTTCTTCTCCCCCCCCCATGTTGTCATGCTCTTTCTTCTCCCCCCCATGTTGTCATGCTCCCCCCATGTTGTCATGCTCTTTCTGCCCCCCCATGTTGTCATGCTCTCTTCTTCCCCCCCATGTTGTCATGCTCTTTCTTCCCCCCCATGTTGTCATGCTCTTTCTGCCCCCCCATGTTGTCATGCTCTTTCTTCTCCCCCCATGTTGTCATGCTCTTTCTTCTCCCCCCATGTTGTCATGCTCTTTCTTCCCCCCCATGTTGTCATGCTGTTTCTGCCCCTCCATGTTGTCATGCTACTTCTTCTCCCCCTCACCATGTTGTCATGCTCTTTCTCCCCCCATGTTGTCATGCTCCTTCTTCTCCCCCCCATGTTGTCATGCTCTTCTTCTCCCCCCCATGTTGTCATGCTCTTCTGCCCCCCCATGTTGTCATGCTCTTTCTTCTCCCCCCCCATGTTGTCATGCTCTTTCTTCCCCCCCCATGTTGTCATGCTCTTTCTGCCCCCCATGTTGTCATGCTCTTTCTTCTCCCCCCATGTTGTCATGCTCTTTCTTCTCCCCCCCCATGTTGTCATGCTCTTTCTGCCCCCCCATGTTGTCATGCTCTTTCTGCCCCCCCATGTTGTCATGCTCTTTCTTTCCCCCCCCCATATTGTCATGCTCTTTCTTCTCCCCCCCCATGTTGTCATGCTGTTTCTGCCCCCCCCCCCCGTGTAGTCATGCTCTTTCTTCTCCCACCCCACCCATGTTGTCATGCTCTTTCTTCCCCCCATGTTGTCATGCTTTCTGCCCCCCCCCATTGTTGTCATGCTCTTTCTTCTCCCCCCATGTTGTCATGCTCTTCTCCCCCCATGTTGTCATGCTCCTTCTTCTCCCCCTCCCCGTGTTGTCATGCTCTTTCTTCTCTCCCCCCCCCATGTTGTCATGCTTTCTGCCCCCCCATGTTGTCATGCTCCCCCTCCTCTCCTCCTACCTCTGTTGTAGCATGGCCGAGCTTTGCATGGTCTGCGCCTCCGCGGGTACAGGAGGAGGAGCTTTTGTCTCCTGTACCGAGCCAACTGACTTGAAGTGCAAACTGTGTGCGCACTTCCTGTCGGTCCGGCTGGGTACAGGAGATTGATGCTCTCTGTACCTGTGGACCGGACAGAGCTCCGTTACGCTACAACCAGGGAATGACTGGAGGGAGCGCTGAGCGGTTCCCACCTGTCAGTCCCTCTCCCTCTGGCCGGCCCCTGCCTGCGCCCTGAGGCTGGAGCGCCCTGAGGCTGGAGCCTCCCCAGCCTCTGTGTCGGCCCGGCCCTGCGTGGATATGTCCATTTTGTAGGAAGGATGACATCACAGCTACAGAGATGACCGTCTGATAGCCTCGCTCGACTACCCACCTCTCCTGAAGACCCCTCAGCTTTTTGAGAGTTGGGTGGAGGACATCATCTCTGAAAGAGGGTCCCACAGATGCACCCTAGCAGTTTGAGCACCACTCCTACAAGAAGAGTCAATACCCTAAAAGCGTGATTTCACCGGGGATTACTCCGGGGTGATCCTTGTGTTGGGGTGCACCTCTGGCTGGCTGTCGTCATCCTTTTAGGTAGATAATGATGTGTGTGCTGTCAATAACCCCATAAAGAAGCGGGAATGTTCAGATGAAATGGGTACATGAGGTGGCCAGGAAGGGATGTCTAACATCCCATGAGCTGTGCAGCTTATCTGTATACTTCATGCAGTACAGACAGTCTAAGGGGCCATTTCTAGACAGCTGGGACAGATAGTTAGCTAACAAATCAATGAGAAATGCATATATGTGATAATGTAATGATCAAAAGAGGAGGAGGGGAAAATGTGGAAGGAAAGAATTAACCCTGATTTCTTGTAACAATCATTATCAGAGTTTTGGTTCATTTCTGGTCTATTTCCCCTTTCCTGCTTCTCCTCTATTGATATAACATTCAATAATTGCCTGCAAATGATTAATATGTTATATTCCTAGTTGAGGGCGTGGGTATGTCCATTTTGTAGGAAGGATGACATCACAGCTACAGAGATGACCGTCTGATAGCCTCGCTCGACTACCCACCTCTCCTGAAGACCCCTCAGCTTTTTGAGAGTTGGGTGGAGGACATCATCTCTGAAAGAGGGTCCCACAGATGCACCCTAGCAGTTTGAACACCACTCCTACAAGAAGAGTCAATACCCTAAAAGCGTGATTTCACCGGGGATTACTCCGGGGTGATCCTTGTGTTGGGGTGCACCTCTGGCTGGCTGTCGTCATCCTGTTAGGTAGATAATGATGTGTGTGCTGTCAATAACCTCATAAAGATGTGTGAATGTTTAGATGAAACGGCTACTATGAGGCGGCTGGGAATGGATGTCTAACATCCCATGATCTATGCAGCTTATCTGTATACTTCATGCAGTACAGGCAGTCTAAGGGGCCTTTTCTAGACAGGTAGGACAGATAGTTAGCTAATAAATCAATGAGAAATGCTTATATGTGATAATGTAATGATCAAAAGAGGAGACAATGTGGAAGGAAAGAATTAATCCTGATTTCTTGTAACAATCATTATCAGAGTTTTGGTTCATT
>JAKVIS010004940.1:0-12797 GCA_033119425.1 Bufotes viridis
GGTCAATATTGGCACAAGACCTTCAGGTCTGCTAGAAAGCTGAAGATGAAGAGGAACTTCATCTTTCTGCATGACAAAGACCCAAAGCATACATCCAAATCAACAAAGGAATGGCTTCTACCAGAGGAAGATTAAAGTTTTGGAATGGTCCAGCCAGAGCCCAGACCTGAATCCGATTGAAAATCTGTGGGGTGATCTGAAGAGGGCTGTGCACAGGAGATGCCCTCGCAATCTGACAGATTTGGAGTGTTTTTGCAAAAGAGTGGGCAAATCTTGGCACGTCAAAATGTGCCATGCTGATAGACTCATACCCAAAAAGACTGAGTGCTGTAATAAAATCAAACGATGGGCGGAAGCAGGCTTTCCTGTCACACATGGCTGCTCTGCCTCATAGCAGTACATCATAGCAGATTACCCCCATAACAGTGTGCCACAGCAGATACCTCCATAACAGAATATCACAGCAGATCCCATCATAACAGTGCGGCCACAGCAGTTTACCCCATAACAGAACGGTCACAGCAGATTCCCCCATACCAGTGAAACACAACAGATTCCCCCCATAACAGAACCTACAGCAGATCCTCTCATAACAGTGTGTCACAGCAGATTACCCCCATAACAGAACGTCACAGCAGATTCCCCCATAACAGTGCCTCACAGCAGATTCCCCCAATAACAGTACATCACAGCTGATCCCCCATAACAGTGCATCACAGCAGATCCTCATAACAGTGCGTCACAGCAGATTCCCCCATAACAGTATGTCACAGCAGATCCCCACATGTGTTTTCCAGCAGATCCCCCATAACCCCATAATATTGTCAGCAGCAGAGTCCCCATAACAGGGTAGTCATCAGAAGATCCCCCATAATATTGTGTCAGCAGCAGATCCCCCATAATGTGTCAATATTTATAATATTATTTTAACTCACCTTTGGTTCAAAATATTTTTTCTTATTTTTCCTCCTCTAAAACCTAGGCGCGTCTTATGGGCGAAAAATATGGTAGTTGATTTTTCTCGTATTGTAGTGAAATATGACAAGAAACGCTTTTAGCGCAAATAACACCAAATGTGAACTGCATTTATTTTTCGCACATTGTAGTCAAATATGACAAGAAGACGCTTTTAGTGAAAATAACACCAAATGTAGAACTGCATCTATTTTCTCTTTTTGTAGTAGAAATATGGCAATAAACACTTTTAGCCCAAATTACACCAAATCTAAAAGTGTCTATTTTTCTTGTATTGTAGTGAAATATGGCAATAAATGCTTTTGCATAAATAACACCAAATGTAAAACTGCGTCTATTTTTCGTATTGTAGTGAAATATGACAAGAAACGCTTCTAGCGCAAATAACACGAAATATGAACTTAGTCTATTTCTCTCTTTTCTCTCAGAAATATGGCAATAAACGCTTTTAGCGCAAATAACAAACAAAAAGTGACCTGTGTAAATATTTCTGCGTGTACAGCAATGAAATAGGCCACTCATTCAGCGCAGTTAACAGCAAAAGTGCCCTGCGTATATATTTATCTTTTTCCACAGATAAAAGCCACTAAAGGCTTTTCAACATAGCACTTGCACCCCAATAAATAATTGCTGGAATGACAGAGCTGTATTATGAGACTATCTGGATCCCCAAGTAATGTTTAACTGCACTTGTAAATCGCTTTTTTTTCCCAATGAGGATTTTCCTACTGACTCTCCCTAGCATCTGCACACGCCTCTCTCTGCCTGTGAAATGATTCCTCTTACTATCTTTCCTGCACTAGTAAATCGCTACTTTGTATTTTTTTATTTTTTTAACAATTAGTTTTATTTCACTCTCTCTAGTGCCTGCAGCACACCTCTGTCCCTGAACAAAAGTACGATACTTAATGGCAGAATCTAAGATGGCCACCGCTTTTATAGGGCTGTGACATCACCGTGCTGGCTGGCTGCGATTGGCTGCATGCATGGTGGCATAGGTCATTCCGCCTTCCAGAGTTCCTTGCCCCATGTCCTCACCGTGTAGCAGCTATTGTAGCTGTCTAGCCACCATGTTAGAAAAAATTGCTATAGTTACCACTAAGCTGAGGAAATCCGCAGTCGTTCAGGAACTGAACTTTTCCTGAAACTTGTAATGAATCGACTTTGTCAGCTTCAATTCGATCATCTCTAATGCTTTTTATGCGTTTGGAGCCCTAGCTTAAACAAGAAAAATTATGGCAGCAAGTATTGTGTTTAACTGGTCATCTCATGAAAGCAACCTCTGAACATACACCTATTAGATAAAAAATCTGATGAATTCAGATATAGATAGATTAGATTAAACACTCAGTTTGCATGTGCATGAAATTCTTTAATCCTGACATCACAAACATTACAGTGCTCCAGGCTCATCAAATACCATAACTTGGAGCTACATATTTAGAAATGTTAATTAAGATGCAATGCGACTCATTTACATTAATCCCTTCAGGACACAGTAATTTTACCTTCAGGACACATTCTAATTTTGCAAATCTGATGTGTCATTTTATGTGATAATAACTTTAAAACGCTTTTACTTATCCATACCATTCATGAGTTTGTTTTCTTGTGCACATATTGTACTTCATGACAGTGGTAAACTGAGTCAATAAAATTAATTTTTATTTATAAAAAAAATACCAAATTTATAAAAATTCTAGAAAAATTCTCAATTTTCAAAATGTCAATTTCTTTGCTTTTAAAACAGATAGTGATACCTCCTGAAATAGTTATTACTTTACATTTCCCATATGTCTACTTCATGTTTGGATCATTTTGTAAATTACATTTTCTTTTTTTGGGACGTTAGAAGATTTAAAAGTTTAGAAGCCAATCTTGAAATTGTTCAGAAAATTTCCAAAACCACTTTTAAGGACCAGTTCAGGTCTGAAGTCACTTTGTAGAGGCTAACATAATAGAAACCACCCATAATTGGCCCCATTTAGAAACTACACTCCTCAAGGTATTCAAAACTGATTTTACAAACTTTCTTAACCCTTTAGGTGTTCCACGAGAATTAAAGGAAAATGTAGATGACATTTCAGAATTTCACTTTTTTGGCAGATTTTCCATTTTAATCCATTTTTTCCAGTCACAAAGCAAGGGTTTACAGCCAAACAAAACTTAATATTTATTGCCCTGATTCTGTAGTTTGCAGAAACACCCTATATGTGTGGTCGTAAACTTCTGTACGGGCACATGGCAGGACGCAGAAGGAAAAGGAACGATCATATGGTTTTTGGAAGGCAGATTTCATTGGGATAATTTTAAGTTGCCTTGTCCCATTTGAAAACCCCTGATGCACCCCTAGAGTAGTAACTCCAAAAAAAGACTCCATTTGAAGTAAACCCCTCAAGGTATTCAAAACTGATCTTACAAACTTTGTTAACCCTTTAGGTGTTCCACAAGAATTAAAGGAAAATGTTGATGAAATTTCAGAATTTCAATTTTTGTAGAATTTTCCATTTGAATCCATTTTCCAGTAACAAATCAAGGGTTAACAGCCAAACAAAACTCAATATTTATTGCCCCTGCTTCTGTAGTTTTCAGAAACACCCCATATGTGGTTGTAAACTGCTGTACGGGCAGACAGCAGAGCGCAAAGAGGAAGGAAACGCCATATGGTTTTTGGAAGGCCAGATTTTACTGGAACAATTTTAAGTTGCCATGTCACATTTGAAGACCTCTAATGCACCCCTAGAGTAGAAACTTTAGAAAAGCAACCCCATTTTGGAAAATACACCCTCAAGATATTTAAAACTGATTTTACAAACTTTGCTAACTCCTTTTGAGTTAGATGCAGACGCCTGCTGAACCTGGACGTGAGCAGTCCTTGTTAATGCAGGCTGATTTTGTTCTTTACAGCCAGACGCACAGCGTCATTGGTTGCTATGATGCCGTGCGCTCCTGCCGCCGCTGCACTACAGTAATACACTGGTATGATCTATACCAGTGTATTACTATCCTGCAGCGGTGGCAGGGAGCGCATGGTGTCATAGCAACCAATGACGCCAAGCGCTCCGGCTGTAAAGAACAAATTCAGCCCGCTTTACCACGGACTGCTCACGTTCGGGTTTAACGGACGTCTGCATCTTGCCTTAGGTGTTCCACAAGAATTAAAGGAAAATGTAGATGTAATTTCAGAATTTCACTTTTTGGCAAATTTTCCATTTTAATAAATTTTTTCCCAGGGATAACAGCCAAACAATACTCAATATTTATTGCCCTGATTCCTTAGTTTACAGAAACACCCCATATGTGGTCATAAAATGCTGTACAGGCACAAGGCAGAAGGAAAGGAGCGCCATATGGTTTTTGGAGGGCAGATTTCACTGGGATAATTTTAAGTTGCCATGTCACATTGGAAGACCCCTTATGCACCGCTAAAGTAGAAACTCCAAAGAAATGACCCCATTTTAGAAACTACAGGATAAGGTGGCAGTTGGTTTGGTACTATTTTAGGGTACATGTGATTTTTGGTTGCTCTATATTACACTTTTGTGAGTTAAGGTAACAAAAATTGCTGTTTTTGCACTGTTTTTATATTTTGTTATTTACAATGTTAATCTGACAGGTTAGACCATGTGGTATTTTTATAAAGAAGGTTGTTACTGGACACGACAATACAAAATATGACTTTTTTAGTTGTTTGTTTCAGTTTTACATTATAAAGCATTTTTAAAAAAAATTCTGAAAGCCATAGTTTTTTTTTTGGCCGATTGTCTTATATAGGGGCTAATTTTTTCGGCATGAGATGTCGGTTTGATTGGTACTATTTTTATCATGCATATGACTTTTTGATCTCTTGGTATTACACTTTTTGTGATGAAAGGTAACAAAAAAGGCTTTTTGACACACTTTTTATTTTTTATTTTTTACAGTGTTCATCTGAGGGGTTAGGTTATGTGATATCATTATAGTTGCAGTTCCTTACGGATGTGGTAATACCTAATATGTACACTTTTTTTTATTTATTTAAGTTTTACAGAATAATATATGACACAGCCAGGCTATAGTTTTTTTTTATATTTTGGGCGATTGTCTAATTTTTTTGTGGGAAGATATGACGGTTTGATTGGTACTATTTTGGGGTACATATGTCTTTTTGATCGCTTGAAATTACACTTTTTGTGATGTAAGGTGACAAAAAATTGCATTTTTGCTCAGGTTTTTTTTTTACGGCGTTCTGAGGTAGCAAATTATGTGACATTTTTATAGAGCACGTTGTTACGGATGCGGCGATACCTAATATGTCTTTTTTATTTTTAAACACTATTTTATGGTGAGAAGGCCTTTTTTTCAACTTGAAACTTAAATTTTTTATTATTAAAAAACACCTTTTTCCCCACTTTTTATATTTCTCCCACTGTGGGACTTCACCTTTTCAGGGTTTGATCCCTGTTTCAATACACAGTAAAACGCTGGACAGTTGCCTAGGAAGACCCAGCCCCTCAGGCTGGATCTTCTGGAGCTTCCCAGTAATGCTGGCAGACCCCGATGTCTGTGTAAGACATTGGGGCTACAATGGCAACCATTGGCCCCCTGTCAGCACAGCGCAGGGGCTGATGGAGTCAAAGGAACACCCTCCCTCTGTAAACGCCGCGATGACCGCGGAATGTGAAAGGGTTAATCCACCGGCATCACCGCATTCAGCTCTTGCACCCGCCCGATCACATCACGTACATGGCACCACATTCCCCACGTACATGTATGTGATTTTGCGGGAAGGGTTAATATAACATATTAGTATGCTCTAATATACCAGAACCGGATTTTCTTGTAAACAAGACACTACTTTATTAGACCAGGGACTGATATACAGTTCAATTACAGAATCAGTGTGCACCTGTTTTGTCATTTGTTATTGCTTTTTGTTGTTATATTGCTTATCACATCCACACAATTGCCATCTTGTGTAGGATGTCTATTGTGGTACTTGTGGTCCGCTGCGGGCATCCTCCACCGTATGCATTTTTGCTGGGGATCGCCATTAGCAACAGGCCACAAGTGCAGGATCTGCTCCCTGTATATATATATGCACAACTGCATTCTTGGGTTGAGCACATGCTGCTTCATGCCAACTTTTGAGTTGTTTTATATATATACAATTTTTGGGAGGTGTATAAACTCCTATGTAAATGTAGCCTGTTTTCCATCCACAGGCTACATTTAGGTGCACCTGTGAGGCCTGGGCCATATCAGCCAGTCTTGGGTGGGGCTCACAGCCTCCTCACTCCTCTCATTGTATGCATGTCTATTGTGGTACTTGTGGTCCGCTGCAGGCATCCTCCACCATATGCATTTTTGCTGGGGACCGCCATTAGCAATGGGCCACAAGTGTAGGATCTGCTACCTTATCTTTATTTGTACAACTGCATCTTGGGTTGAGCACATCCTGCTGGTTTAATATCATGCCACCTTTCAGCCGTTTTGTTTATACTCTAATATACCAGAACCTGGATTTTCTTGTAAACAAGACACTACTTTATTAGACCAGGGACTGATATAAAGTCTAATTACAGGATCAGCAATGTGAGGTAAAGCTTGCTTAATAAACAATATGGCAGACAATTTTGATTTATAGTGAATGTGCTCTTTTTCACCTCATACACCAAATAAGCTGAATCATGATTATTATGATTAATTTATTTTTCTATAACTCCAATAATGCTAATCCACTAACTACTAATTACTTATTATTTAGTATAAGTATTTTATTTTATTTGACTACCAGTTTACTATTTAGGGATTGTGCAGGGCTTAAGGGCATCTGTCAGCAGATTTGTTCTATGAAACTGACTGACCTATTTCAAGTGCGCTTGGCAGCTGAAGGCATCAGTATTGGTTTCCATGTTCATATGTGCTGCTGTGCTGAGGAAAATGATGGTTTAATACATGTAAATGAGCCTCTAGGAGCAACCGGGCGTCACTGTTACACCTAGAGGCTCAGCTCTCTCTGGAACTGCTACGCCCTTGCAGTTTGACAGGGCCAGACCAATCAAAGTTGAGAGAGTCGCCAGTTGCAGAGAGAGCAGAGTTTCTAGGAACAACAGCAATGCCACTATTTCGCTTAGAGGCTCATTTTCATATATTAAAACTGAATTTTTCTCAGCAATCACGGCTACATATGAACATTTACGTCTAAACAGCTTACATGTATTGAAAGCTTGAAATGGCGGGAATCATTTGTGCGAATGGAAAGGTGCGAAAAAGATATATACAAATTTTCGCAATACATGCAGTGTACTGGAGTCTGACACAACCTGTTAATGCTTGTTAGAAAGGGAATACAAAACCACAAATAGATTGATGCGAATATTCAAGTGACGAACATCTCGCAGGACAGTTTTTACCTATTAAGTCTTTACTCTGACAGGAATAGTGGAAATTGTTATAGAAAGCAATTAAGGTTGGGGGAATTATGTCTGAATCTTTTATTTTCAATACAGTTTCCTTATCACTATCCATCTTAAGAGCGAATATTTGTAATTGCGAATATGGGGTCATGTATTTGACATATTCGCAAAATCTCGAAATCACGATATTCAAGATTAAAATTCGCTTATGAATATTCGCACTCAACAATATTCCCATACAGTATCCATGATGCCATGAAGTTCCTCTATATATCCATACAGTATCCATGATACCATTCAAGTACTGTATATTTCCATACAGTATTCCTAATGCCATGCAGCTCCTATATTCCCATATAGTATCTATGATACCATGCAGTTCTTACATATTACTGTACAGTATCCATGATAACATGCTGTTTCTATATATTCCTATATAGTATTTAGTCATGAGCGGCATACGGCAATATTCAGAGTTGTGATATTTCACAAATTTTTGACCAAATATTCGCAAACTTGTGATTGTGAAAATTGACAACACAACATGCACATATTGTGCATGTCATTTTGTTACCTACAACATGTAATAAACAGACAATCACACAAAGGCTATATGCCAAAAGCCAGGTATGTGCAAGCCAACAACCTATCCATGAGACAGGTACAGTCAACATACCTTACAATGGCAGCCTTGTGCACTATGAGACATTCAAAACCAGCTCTCATCTGACTGAGAGCAAGTAAGCCTCAAAGTTGCTTGATTTAAGGTTATGGCTTGGGGGACCTACGCATCTAGATCATTATTAGGATGACAAAAGTTTCTAAACATTTTTTAAATGCCAGTTAACTCTTCTCTCACTGCTTAGGAGGGCTGCATAACAATTTTCAGTTTCAATGTCCTAACATTATATTCTATAACCTTTCTATACTGTTTTGTCATGTAAACTCATTTGCATAAACTTGAATATGGGAAAGACATGCAAATTAGCAGAATCTGCCTTGTTTTCCATCTGAAACACTATTTGCATGTCTTTCCCATATTCAAGTTTATGCAAATAAGTTTACATGACAAAACAGTAAAGTAAGGTTGAATATAATATTAGGACAATTCGAAAATGGAAAATTTTTATGCAGCCCTTCTAAGCAGTGAGAGAAGAGTTAGCTGGCATCCCAAAACATTTTTACAATTTTTGTCACCCTAATGATAATGATCTAGGTGCGCAGGTGCCCCAAGCCATCCAAATTAAATCAAGCAACTTTGAGGCTTACTAGCTCTCAGTCAGATGCAGGAGGCTTATATTGTAAGGTATGCGACTGTATCTGTCTCATATATAGGTTGCTGGCATACAGCCTTTGTGTGATTGTCTGTTATATATTGTCTATTGTACGTTATAGGTAATGATTTAATTTTAAAATAATATAGCATCCATAAAAAAACCCTCAAATAATAGGTAGGAAGATACTTATAATAAAAGTTTATTAACAGGGATGAGCGAACCCGAACTCTATAGTTCGGGTTCGTACTAAATTTTGGGGTGTTCGGGACATGGACCTGGACCTAACATTTAAAAAAGTTTGGGTTCGTTGTTTGGTCATTTCTTCCCGCTTTCTGAAGGGCTGCACAGCAGCCAATCAGCTAGCGCTTTACTTCTTGCCCAAAGAAAGCATCACAGCCATGCCTATTAATGGCATGGCCGTGATTGGCCATATGCAGCATGTGACCCAGCATCTATTTAAGCTGGAGTCATGTAGCGCCGCACGTCACTCTGCTCTGATTAGTGTAGGATAGGACGCAGCTGCTGTGAGGGCGAGGTTAGGCAGGGAAAACTCAGCAAAAACACCTAATGAAGTGATCGATATACAGCTGTGAATCATTCAACTTCTGCTAGTTAATTGCTCACTGGTTTTTAGGCTGCACAGAGCGCTTTTCTGTCACTTTTTTCTGGGGTGATCGACGGCCATTTTGTGTCTTGTGGTGCACCAGCAAAAGCTGCCACCAAGTCCATCAATACTAGTTTTTTTTTTTACTATATCCTACATCAGGGGTTTGACTGTGCTTATTGTCACCCCTAGAAACTCAGGATAGAAATTTCAATATTTTATTGAGGAGCTAAATTCAATTGCCAAAATAGCAATCCCCTAAATCTGGTGTTCCAGCTGTGGCTAGCTAAGTGTAATACTGTCTGCTGTCTGGCAAAGGATAGATTTTTTTCTGTGGTGAAATTCAATTGCCAACATAGCAACCCCTAAATCTGGTGTCCCAGCAGTGGCTGGCCAAGTTTAATAGTGTCCGGCAAAGGATATATTTTGTTCTGAGGTGAAATTCAATTGCCAAAATAGCAACCCCTAAATCTGGTGTTCCAGCAGTGGATGGCCAAGTTCAATAGTGTCCGGCAAAGGATATATATTGTTCTGGGGTGAAATTCAATTGCCAAAATAGCAATACCGTAAATCAGTGGTTTCAGCTGTGGCTGGCCAACTTTAATAGTGTCCGGCAAAGGATATATTTTTTCTGGGGTAAAATTCAATTGCCAAAATAGCAATCCCATAAATCAGGTGTCCCAGCAGTGGCTGGCCAAGTTTAATAGTGTCTGGCAAAGGATAGATAATTTTCTGGGGTGAAATTCAATTGCCAAAATAGCAATACCGTAAATCAGTGGTTTCAGCTTTGGCTGGCCAAGTTTAATAGTGTTCGGCAAAGGATATATTTGTTCTGGGGTGAAATTCAATTGCCAAAATAGCAATCCCATAAATCTGGTGTCCCAGCAGTGGCTGGCCAAGTTTCATAGTGTCCGGAAAAGGATATATTTTGTTCTAGGGTGAAATTCAATTGCCAAAATAGCAATACCGTAAATCAGTGGCTTCAGCTGTGGCTGGCCATGTATAATAGTGTCCGGCAAAGGAAAGATTTTTTTCTGGGGTGAAATTCTGGGTGAAATTCGATTGCCAAAATAGCAATCCCTAAATCTGGTGTCCCAGCAGTGGCTGGCAAAGTTTAATAGTGTCCGGTAAAGGATAGATAATTTCTGGGGTGAAATTCAATTGCCAAAATAGCAACTCCCTAAATCTGGTGTCCCAGCAGTGGCTGGCCAAGTTTAATAGTGTCCGGCAAAGGATATATTTTGGTCTGGGGTGAAATTCAATTGCCAAAATAGCAATACCGTAAATCAGTGGTTTCCAGCTGTGGCTGGCCAAGTTTAATAATGTCCGGCAAAGGATAGATAATTTTCTGGGGTTAAATTCAATTGCCAAAATAGCAATACCGTAAATCAGTGGTTTCAGCTGTGGCTGGCCAAGTTTAATAGTGTCCGGCAAAGGATATATTTTGTTCTGGGGTGAAATTCAATTGCCAAAATAGCAATCCCATAAATCTGGTGTCCCAGCAGTGGCTGGCCAAGTTTCATAGTGTCCAGAAAAGGATATATTTTGTTCTGGGGTGAAATTCAATTGCCAAAATAGCAATACCAGTAAATCAGTGGATTCAGCTGTGGCTGGCCATGTATAATAGTAGTCCGGCAAAGACAGATTTTTTCTGGGGTGAAATTCAATTGCCAAATTAGCAATCCCCTAAATTGGGTGTCCCAGCAGTGGCTGCCCAAGTTTAATAGTGTCCGGCAAAGGATATATCTTGTTCTGGGGTGAAATTCAATTGCCAAAATAGCAATACCGTAAATCAGTGGTTTCAGCTGTGGCTGGCCAAGTTTATTAGTGTCTGGCAGAAAGGATATATTTGTTCTGGGGCAAATTCAATTGCCAAAAACTGTATTGCTGTAAAAACCAGTGTAATTGCTGTAAAAACCAGTGTCAGGCAGCTGCTGCTAAGGCCAATAAGATAATGGGTTGCATCAAAAGGGCATAGATGCCCGTGATGAAAATATAGTCTTACCACTTTATAAATCACTAGTCAGACCACACATGGAGTACTGTGTACAGTTCTGGGCTCCCGTGAACAAGGCAGACATAGCAGAGCTAGAGAGGGTTCAGAGGAGGGCAACTAAAGTAATAACTGGAATGGGGCAACTACAGTACCTCGAAAGGGTATCAAAATTAGGGTTATTCACTCTAGAAAAAAGACGACTGAGGGAGATCTAATAACTATGTATAAATATATCAGGGGTCAGTACAAAGATCTCTCCCATCATCTATTTATCCCCAGGACTGTGACTGTGACGAGGGGACATCCTCTGCGTCTGAGGAAAGAAGGTTTGTACACAAACATAGAAAAGGGTTCTTCACGGTAAGAGCAGTAAGACTATGGAACTCTCTGCCTGAGGAGGTGGTGATGGTGAGTACAATAAAGGAATTCAAGAGGGGCCTGGATGTATTTCTGGAGCGTAATAATATTTCAGGCTATAGCTACTAAAGATGGGTCGTTGATCCAGGGAGTTATTCTGACTGCCTGATTGGAGTCGGGAAGGAATTTTTTCCCTTAAGTGGGGAAAATTGGCCTCTACCTCACAGGGGTTTTTTGCCTTCCTCTGGATCAACTTGCAGGAAACAGGTCGAACTGGATGGACAAATGTCTTTTTTTCGGCCTTATATACTATGTTACTATGTTACTATGTAAAATAGCAATCCCATAAATCAGGTGTCCCAGCAGTGGCTGGCCAAGTTTAATAATGTCCGGCAAAGGATAGATAATTTTCTGGGGTGAAATTCAATTGCCAAAATAGCAATACCATAAATCAGTGGTCCCAGCTGTGGCTGGCCAAGTTTAATAGTGTCCGCAAAGGATATATTTTGTTCTGGGGTGAAATTCAATTGCCAAAATAGCAATCCCATAAATCTGGTGTCCCAGCTAGTGGCTGTCCAAGTTTCATAGTGTCCGGTAAAGGATATATTTTGTTCTGGGGTGAAATTCAATTGCCAAAATAGCAATACCCTAAATCTGGTGTCCCAGCAGTGGCTGGCCAAGTTTAATAGTGTCCAGCAAAGGATATATTTTGTTCTGGGGTGAAATTCAATTGCCAAAATAGCAATCCCCTAAATCTGGTGTCCCAGCAGTGGCTGGCCAAGTTTAATAGTGTCCGCAAAGGATAGATTTTGTTCTGGGGTTAAATTCAATTGCCAAAATAGCAATACCGCAAATCTAGTGGTCCCAGCTGTGGCTGGCCAAGTTTAATAGTGTCCGGCAAAGGATAGATTTTTTTCTGGGGGTGAAATTCAATTGCCAAAATAGCAATACCCCTAAATCTGGTGTCCCAACAGTGGCTGGCCTAGTTTAATAGTGTCCGGCAAAGGATATATTTTGTTCTGGGGTGAAATTCAATTGCCAAAATAGCCATACCCTAAATCTGGTGTCCCAGCAGTGGCTGGCCAAGTTTAATAGTGTCCGGCAAAGGAAATATTTTGTTCTGGGATGAAATTAATTGTCAAAATAGCAATCCCTAAATCTGGTGTCCCAGCAGTGTCTGCAAAGTTTAA
>JAKVIS010004941.1:0-12960 GCA_033119425.1 Bufotes viridis
GTTACTAGGACACACAGACCTCACATCTAGCATGTATTACTGGAGGACACACAGACCTCACATCCAGCATGTATTACTGGGGGGCACACAGACCTCACATCCAATACTGCCTGTCTTACACGTGTGAACGCTCAGGGTATACACTCTTGTGTCTGGTTGGTGCACGCAGGAGCTTTTGTACCTTCTTGGGATTCTTCACATTTTCTGCCCTTTTCCTTGGTCGTCTCCTTGAGCGCTGCGTACGTGACTGTGATGTCATCGCCTCCTGCAGAATCTGAAAATGAATTTAGAGGCGGTGACGTGATGTCATATGTCTGTCATTACCTCGAATGTATTTTTGTATTTGAGTGTGCTGACTAGTGTTGATCGAGCATGCTCGCCCATGGCGGTATTCGGCCGAGTACCGCATGTGCTCAAGCGCAATGCTCGAGTCTCCTTCCCGCTGGTTTCTTGACAGCTACACAGCCAATAAGCGTGCAGGTAAGTACTGCCCTCACTGTAATGCCATAGCCATGTAGGCTACTGGCATTACAGTGATTGTCTGGCCGGAACGCATTATCGGAGGTTATATAGCACCCGGGCTCAGTCTTAGTCAGGTAGAGTTGTGCATAGGAAGGCACAGACAGTGTAGGGAGTGATATTGGACTAGTTTTATTAGAAAAACTTTACAGACCCAAAAGTCCTTTTAAAGACTATTGTGTGTGGCAGCAGCAATATATATTTTTTGCAAATCCTGGGCTAAATAGCGTCTAAGGGTACTTTTACACTTGCGGCAGGACAGATTCGGCAGGCTATTTAGCCTGCCGCATCCGTCCTGCCGCAAGTGGCCGTGCACTGCCGTGCTGCCGCTACGTCCCCATTGACTATAATGGGGCGGGGGCGGAGCTATGGCCCAGCACAGCACTGCACGGCCGGAGATCGCCAGACTAAAAGTCCTGCATGTCCGACTTTTAGTCCAGCGATCTCCGGCCGTGCAGTGCCGTGCTGGGCCGTAGCCCCGCCCCATTATAGTCAATGGGGACAGAGCAGCAGCACGGCAGTGCACGGCCACTTGCGGCAGGATGGATGCGGCAGGCTAAATAGCCTGCCGGATCCGTCTGTCACGGGTATATGCGAACAACAGGAGTACAATCAGTGCACAAGCTACTGAGCGGACCCAAACTAGGGGAGCATAAAAGGTAACCCCTGTCAGACCCTAAGAGCTCTCCCTGCGCTGCTATGCACATGCCCAGACCCTGATGGTGGGTCGAGGCATGCCCGCGTACCTAAGGCCAAGTGACACCTGAAACCCCTAAGATAAAGGGGGGGGGGGGCACGGCCACCGGCTCCCTGCTCAGTAAAAAACCAACAATGTCTGCACACTTATCTGTAGGGGCTGCAGCAGCAGTGAAGACAAATCCAATCTCAGCAGACAATATCCGATGTTGCTTGCTTCAGCAAAACAGACGTCCAGTGTATAGAGACCACAGCAGTGTAGATACTCCAGCGGCTGACACAACTCAAGATGAGAAATATAACCCACAAGGTGAAACAGGAAGAGGGGTGATTTAAAGGAAGAGGAATCAATCAGAGAAGGAACAGCTGGGAAGAGGGAAAGGAGTGAAAATGAAAGTAAAGACCTCATCACAGGGGCGGAAAAACAGAGCTGTGAGAACTCCTCAAAACTCTGGTAGTGACACCGTCCTGCCGCAAGTGTAAAAGTACCCTAATAGACCGCTGTGGACAATTAAATTATCTGTGCCACATCTCCTGTGTAAAGTGTGCGCATCCCAAAAATATCTGTGACATCCAGTGTACTTTTTCCGTAGACGCTGCGGACAGTGACATTACCGGTGGTACCTCTCCTGTATAACGTCTCCTCATCCCAGATATCTGTGACATTCCCTGTAATTTTTTATTAGCCGCTGGTGACCGCATTGACCTTATCTGCGGGATATCTCCTGTGTGACGTTTCCACATCCCAAATACCTTTTTACATTTTTTTGCGCATACACTTCCGAATCCTCCGTGTGACGTACTTTCAAGCATATATAACATTTAATATGAAGAAGGCGAGCGGTAAAGGATGGGGAAGTGGCCGTGCTGCTGATGGTGCACGCAGAGGCCGTGGCCCTGGGCGCGGTGAAACTGTGCCTTCTGCCAGAGCACCAGAAAAACAGTCATCCACCATGCCTAGCTTCAGGTCCCAGTTTGCAGGGCGGCGCAGGACACCCATAGGCGTGCGCAGCCCATTGCATTAGGGTGTGCACCCTAAAGCACAAACACACACGCGCGCATATGTATGTATATATAATATATACAGAAATACACTTATATACAGTTATATTACCCCTGTATAATAATGTACCCTGATACCCTTAGTTTTACGCCCTGTATAATTTACCCCTATCCCTCAGTTATATTACCCCTGCATAATGTCCCCGATAGCCCACCTCAGTTATATTACCCCCTGTAATTTACCTGATACCCCCCAGTTATACGGTATCATATAACGGAGGGGTATCAGGGTACATTATACAGGGGTATAAATGAGAAGGGGTAGCAAGCAGCAGGGAACATACTTTAACGTTATATAACTAACTTATATTGGGGGGGGGGGGGTGACTCAGTCAGGGCAGAGTTCCAGTGGCGTAGCATGGGTTGCCAGCACCCAGGAAAGCCAAGTATTGTGCCCCCCAACCTATGGACATGCCCCTTTTTATAAATATGGCAGTACATGTCACCTGCAGTCCTATGTAACACCACAGATAACACAGTGATACTCTCTGAGTACAGATAATGTAGTAGATGTCACCTGCAGTCCTATGTAACACCACAGATAACACAGTGATAACTCTCTGAGTACAGATAATGTAGTAGATGTCACCTGCAGTCCTATGTAACACCACAGATAACAGTGATAACTCCCTGAGTACAGATAATGTAGTAGATGTCACCTGCAGTCCTATGTAACACCAAAGATAACACAGTGATAGCTCTCTGAGTACAGATAATGTAGTAGATGTTACCTGCAGTCCTATGTAACACCACAGATAACACAGTGATATCTCTCTGAGTACAGATAATGTAGTAGATGTCACCTGCAGTCCCATGTAACACCACAGATAACACAGTGATAACTCCCTGAGTACAGATAATGTAGTAGATGTCACCTGCAGTCCTATGTAACACCACAGATAACACAGTGATAACTCTCTGAGTACAGATAATGTAGTAGATGTCACCTGCAGTCCTATGTAACACCACAGATAACACAGTGATAACTCTCTGAGTACAGATAATGTAGTAGATGTCACCTGCAGTCCTATGTAACACCACAGATAACACAGTGATAACTCTCTGAGTACAGATAATGTAGTAGATGTCACCTGCAGTCCTATGTAACACCACAGATAACACAGTGATAACTCTCTGAGTACAGATAATGTAGTAGATGTCACCTGCAGTCCTATGTAACACCACAGATAACACAGTGATAACTCTCTGAGTACAGATAATGTAGTAGATGTCACCTGCAGTCCTATGTAACACCACAGATAACACAGTGATAACTCTCTGAGTACAGATAATGTAGTAGATGTCACCTGCAGTCCTATGTAACACCACAGATAACACAGTGATAACTCTCTGAGTACAGATAATGTAGTAGATGTCACCTGCAGTCCTATGTAACACCACAGATAACACAGTGATAACTCTCTGAGTACAGATAATGTAGTAGATGTCACCTGCAGTCCTATGTAACACCACAGATAACACAGTGATAACTCTCTGAGTACAGATAATGTAGTAGATGTCACCTGCAGTCCTATGTAACACCACAGATAACACAGTGATAACTCTCTGAGTACAGATAATGTAGTAGATGTCACCTGCAGTCCTATGTAACACCACAGATAACACAGTGATAACTCTCTGAGTACAGATAATGTAGTAGATGTCACCTGCAGTCCTATGTAACACCACAGATAACACAGTGATAACTCTCTGAGTACAGATAATGTAGTAGATGTCACCTGCAGTCCTATGTAACACCACAGATAACACAGTGATAACTCTCTGAGTACAGATAATGTAGTAGATGTCACCTGCAGTCCTATGTAACACCACAGATAACACAGTGATAACTCTCTGAGTACAGATAATGTAGTAGATGTCACCTGCAGTCCTATGTAACACCACAGATAACACAGTGATAACTCTCTGAGTACAGATAATGTAGTAGATGTCACCTGCAGTCCTATGTAACACCACAGATAACACAGTGATAACTCTCTGAGTACAGATAATGTAGTAGATGTCACCTGCAGTCCTATGTAACACCACAGATAACACAGTGATAACTCTCTGAGTACAGATAATGTAGTAGATGTCACCTGCAGTCCTATGTAACACCACAGATAACACAGTGATAACTCTCTGAGTACAGATAATGTAGTAGATGTCACCTGCAGTCCTATGTAACACCACAGATAACACAGTGATAACTCTCTGAGTACAGATAATGTAGTAGATGTCACCTGCAGTCCTATGTAACACCACAGATAACACAGTGATAACTCTCTGAGTACAGATAATGTAGTAGATGTCACCTGCAGTCCTATGTAACACCACAGATAACACAGTGATAACTCTCTGAGTACAGATAATGTAGTAGATGTCACCTGCAGTCCTATGTAACACCACAGATAACACAGTGATAACTCTCTGAGTACAGATAATGTAGTAGATGTCACCTGCAGTCCTATGTAACACCACAGATAACACAGTGATAACTCTCTGAGTACAGATAATGTAGTAGATGTCACCTGCAGTCCTATGTAACACCACAGATAACACAGTGATAACTCTCTGAGTACAGATAATGTAGTAGATGTCACCTGCAGTCCTATGTAACACCACAGATAACACAGTGATAACTCTCTGAGTACAGATAATGTAGTAGATGTCACCTGCAGTCCTATGTAACACCACAGATAACACAGTGATAACTCTCTGAGTACAGATAATGTAGTAGATGTCACCTGCAGTCCTATGTAACACCACAGATAACACAGTGATAACTCTCTGAGTACAGATAATGTAGTAGATGTCACCTGCAGTCCTATGTAACACCACAGATAACACAGTGATAACTCTCTGAGTACAGATAATGTAGTAGATGTCACCTGCAGTCCTATGTAACACCACAGATAACACAGTGATAACTCTCTGAGTACAGATAATGTAGTAGATGTCACCTGCAGTCCTATGTAACACCACAGATAACACAGTGATAACTCTCTGAGTACAGATAATGCTAGTAGATGTCACCTGCAGTCCTATGTAACACCACAGATAACACAGTGATAACTCTCTGAGTACAGATAATGTAGTAGATGTCACCTGCAGTCCTATGTAACACCACAGATAACACAGTGATAACTCTCTGAGTACAGATAATGTAGTAGATGTCACCTGCAGTCCTATGTAACACCACAGATAACACAGTGATAACTCTCTGAGTACAGATAATGTAGTAGATGTCACCTGCAGTCCTATGTAACACCACAGATAACACAGTGATAACTCTCTGAGTACAGATAATGTAGTAGATGTCACCTGCAGTCCTATGTAACACCACAGATAACACAGTGATAACTCTCTGAGTACAGATAATGTAGTAGATGTCACCTGCAGTCCTATGTAACACCACAGATAACACAGTGATAACTCTCTGAGTACAGATAATGTAGTAGATGTTACCCGCAGTCCTATGTAACACCACAGATAACACAGTGATAACTCTCTGAGTACAGATAATGTAGTAGATGTCACCTGCAGTCCTATGTAACACCACAGATAACACAGTGATATCTCTCTGAGTACAGATAATGCAGTAGATGTCACCTGCAGTCCTATGTAACACCACAGATAACACAGTGATGACTCTCTGAGTACAGATAATGTAGTAGATGTCACCTGCAGTCCTATGTAACACCACAGATAACACAGTGATAACTCTCTGAGTACAGATAATGTAGTAGATGTCACCTGCAGTCCTATGTAACACCACATATAACAGTGATAGCTCACTGAGTACAGATAATGTAGTAGATGTCACCTGCAGTCCTATGTAACACCACAGATAACACAGTGATATCTCTCTGAGTACAGATAATGTAGTAGATGTCACCTGCAGTCCTATGTAACACCACAGATAACACAGTGATAACTCTCTGAGTACAGATAATGTAGTAGATGTCACCTGCAGTCCTATGTAACACCACAGATAACACAGTGATAACTCTCTGAGTACAGATAATGTAGTAGATGTCACCTGCAGTCCTATGTAACACCACAGATAACACAGTGATAACTCTCTGAGTACAGATAATGTAGTAGATGTCACCTGCAGTCCTATGTAACACCACAGATAACACAGTGATAACTCTCTGAGTACAGATAATGTAGTAGATGTCACCTGCAGTCCTATGTAACACCACAGATAACACAGTGATAACTCTCTGAGTACAGATAATGTAGTAGATGTCACCTGCAGTCCTATGTAACACCACAGATAACACAGTGATAACTCTCTGAGTACAGATAATGTAGTAGATGTCACCTGCAGTCCTATGTAACACCACAGATAACACAGTGATAACTCTCTGAGTACAGATAATGTAGTAGATGTCACCTGCAGTCCTATGTAACACCACAGATAACACAGTGATAACTCTCTGAGTACAGATAATGTAGTAGATGTCACCTGCAGTCCTATGTAACACCACAGATAACACAGTGATAACTCTCTGAGTACAGATAATGTAGTAGATGTCACCTGCAGTCCTATGTAACACCACAGATAACACAGTGATAACTCTCTGAGTACAGATAATGTAGTAGATGTCACCTGCAGTCCTATGTAACACCACAGATAACACAGTGATAACTCTCTGAGTACAGATAATGTAGTAGATGTCACCTGCAGTCCTATGTAACACCACAGATAACACAGTGATAACTCTCTGAGTACAGATAATGTAGTAGATGTCACCTGCAGTCCTATGTAACACCACAGATAACACAGTGATAACTCTCTGAGTACAGATAATGTAGTAGATGTCACCTGCAGTCCTATGTAACACCACAGATAACACAGTGATAACTCTCTGAGTACAGATAATGTAGTAGATGTCACCTGCAGTCCTATGTAACACCACAGATAACACAGTGATAACTCTCTGAGTACAGATAATGTAGTAGATGTCACCTGCAGTCCTATGTAACACCACAGATAACACAGTGTATAACTCTCTGAGTACAGATAATGTAGTAGATGTCACCTGCAGTCCTATGTAACACCACAGATAACACAGTGATATCTCTCTGAGGACAGATAATGTAGTAGATGTCACCTGGAGTCCTATGTAACACCACAGATAACACAGTGATAACTCTCTGAGTACAGATAATGTAGTAGATGTCACCTGCAGTCCTATGTAACACCACAGATAACACAGTGAGAACTCTCTGAGTACAGATAATGTAGTAGATGTTACCTGCAGTCCTATGTAACACCACAGATAACACAGTGATAACTCTCTGAGTACAGATAATGTAGTAGATGTCACCTGCAGTCCTATGTAACACCACAGATAACCAGTGATAACTCTCAGAGTACAGATAATGGAGTAGATATCACCTGCAGTCCTATGTAACACCACAGATAACACAGTGATAACTCTCTGAGTACAGATAATGTAGTAGATGTCACCTGCAGTCCTATGTAACACCACAGATAACACAGTGATAACTCTCTGAGTACAGATAATGTAGTAGATGTCACCTGCAGTCCTATGTAACACCACAGATAACACAGTGATATCTCTCTGAGTACAGATAATGTAGTAGATGTCACCTGCAGTCCTATGTAACACCACAGATAACACAGTGATAACTCTCTGAGTACAGATAATGTAGTAGATGTCACCTGCAGTCCTATGTAACACCACAGATAACACAGTGATAACTCTCTGAGTACAGATAATGTAGTAGATGTCCCCTGCAGTCCTATGTAACACCACAGATAACACAGTGATAACCCTCTGAGTACAGATAATGCAGTAGATGTCACCTGCAGTCCTATGTAACACCACAGATAACACAGTGTTAACTCTCTGAGTACAGATAATGTAGTAGATGTCACCTGCAGTCCTATGTAACACCACAGATAACACAGCGATAACTCTCTGGGTACAGATAATGTAGTAGATGTTCTGTGCAGTCCTATGTAACACCACAGATAACACAGTGATATCTCTCTGAGTACAGATAATGTAGTAGATGTCACCTGCAGTCCTATGTAACACCACAGATAACACAGTGATAACTCTCTGAGTACAGATAATGTAGTAGATGTCACCTGCAGTCCTATGTAACACCACAGATAACACAGGGATAACTCTCTGAGTACAGATAATGTAGTAGATGTCACCTGCAGTCCTATGTAACACCACAAATAACACAGTGATAGCTCTCTGAGTACAGATAATGTAGTAGATGTCACCTGCAGTCCTATGTAACACCACAGATAACACAGTGATAACTCTCTGAGTACAGATAATGTAGTAGATGTCACCTGCAGTCCTATGTAACACCACAAATAACACAGTGATAACTCTCTGAGTACAGATAATGTAGTAGATGTCACCTGCAGTCCTATGTAACACCACAGATAACACAGTGATAACTCCCTGAGTACAGATAATGTAGTAGATGTCACCTGCAGTCCTATGTAACACCACAGATAACACAGTGATAACTCTCTGAGGACAGATAATGTAGTAGATGTCACCTGCAGTCCTATGTAACACCACAGATAACACAGTGATAACTCTCTGACTACAGATAATGTAGTAGATGTCACCTGCAGTCCTATGTAACACCACAGATAACACAGGTATAACTCTCTGAGTACAGATAATGTAGTAGAGGTCACCTGCAGTCCTATGTAACACCACAGATAACACAGTGATATCTCTCTGAGGACAGATAATGTAGTAGATGTCACCTGGAGTCCTATGTAACACCACAGATAACACAGTGATAACTCTCTGAGTACAGATAATGTAGTAGATGTCACCTGCAGTCCTATGTAACACCACAGATAACACAGTGAGAACTCTCTGAGTACAGATAATGTAGTAGATGTTACCTGCAGTCCTATGTAACACCACAGATAACACAGTGATAACTCTCTGAGTACAGATAATGTAGTAGATGTCACCTGCAGTCCTATGTAACACCACAGATAACAGTGATAACTCTCAGAGTACAGATAATGGAGTAGATATCACCTGCAGTCCTATGTAACACCACAGATAACACAGTGATAACTCTCTGAGTACAGATAATGTAGTAGATGTCACCTGCAGTCCTATGTAACACCACAGATAACACAGTGATAACTCTCTGAGTACAGATAATGTAGTAGATGTTACCTGCAGTCCTATGTAACACCACAGATAACACAGTGATAACTCTCTGAGTACAGATAATGTAGTAGATGTCACCTGCAGTCCTATGTAACACCACAGATAACACAGTGATATCTCTCTGAGTACAGATAATGTAGTAGATGTCACCTGCAGTCCTATGTAACACCACAGATAACACAGTGATAACTCTCTGAGTACAGATAATGTAGTAGATGTCACCTGCAGTCCTATGTAACACCACAGATAACACAGTGATAACTCTCTGAGTACAGATAATGTAGTAGATGTCACCTGCAGTCCTATGTAACACCACAGATAACACAGTGATAACTCTCTGAGTACAGATAATGTAGTAGATGTCACCTGCAGTCCTATGTAACACCACAGATAACACAGTGATAACTCTCTGAGTACAGATAATGTAGTAGATGTCACCTGCAGTCCTATGTAACACCACAGATAACACAGTGATAACTCTCTGAGTACAGATAATGTAGTAGATGTCACCTGCAGTCCTATGTAACACCACAGATAACACAGTGATAACTCTCTGAGTACAGATAATGTAGTAGATGTCACCTGCAGTCCTATGTAACACCACAGATAACACAGTGATAACTCTCTGAGTACAGATAATGTAGTAGATGTCACCTGCAGTCCTATGTAACACCACAGATAACACAGTGATAACTCTCTGAGTACAGATAATGTAGTAGATGTCACCTGCAGTCCTATGTAACACCACAAATAACACAGTGATAACTCTCTGAGTACAGATAATGTAGTAGATGTCACCTGCAGTCCTATGTAACACCACAGATAACACAGTGATAACTCTCTGAGTACAGATAATGTAGTAGATGTCACCTGCAGTCCTATGTAACACCACAGATAACACAGTGATAACTCTCTGAGGACAGATAATGTAGTAGATGTCACCTGCAGTCCTATGTAACACCACAGATAACACAGTGATAACTCTCTGACTACAGATAATGTAGTAGATGTCACCTGCAGTCCTATGTAACACCACAGATAACACAGGTATAACTCTCTGAGTACAGATAATGTAGTAGAGGTCACCTGCAGTCCTATGTAACACCACAGATAACACAGTGATATCTCTCTGAGGACAGATAATGTAGTAGATGTCACCTGGAGTCCTATGTAACACCACAGATAACACAGTGATAACTCTCTGAGTACAGATAATGTAGTAGATGTCACCTGCAGTCCTATGTAACACCACAGATAACACAGTGAGAACTCTCTGAGTACAGATAATGTAGTAGATGTTACCTGCAGTCCTATGTAACACCACAGATAACACAGTGATAACTCTCTGAGTACAGATAATGTAGTAGATGTCACCTGCAGTCCTATGTAACACCACAGATAACACAGTGATAACTCTCAGAGTACAGATAATGGAGTAGATATCACCTGCAGTCCTATGTAACACCACAGATAACACAGTGATAACTCTCTGAGTACAGATAATGTAGTAGATGTCACCTGCAGTCCTATGTAACACCACAGATAACACAGTGATAACTCTCTGAGTACAGATAATGTAGTAGATGTCACCTGCAGTCCTATGTAACACCACAGATAACACAGTGATAACTCTCTGAGTACAGATAATGTAGTAGATGTCACCTGCAGTCCTATGTAACACCACAGATAACACAGTGATAACTCTCTGAGTACAGATAATGTAGTAGATGTCACCTGCAGTCCTATGTAACACCACAGATAACACAGTGATAACTCTCTGAGTACAGATAATGTAGTAGATGTCACCTGCAGTCCTATGTAACACCACAGATAACACAGTGATAACCCTCTGAGTACAGATAATGCAGTAGATGTCACCTGCAGTCCTATGTAACACCACAGATAACACAGTGTTAACTCTCTGAGTACAGATAATGTAGTAGATGTCACCTGCAGTCCTATGTAACACCACAGATAACACAGCGATAACTCTCTGAGTACAGATAATGTAGTAGATGTTACTGTGCAGTCCTATGTAACACCACAGATAACACAGTGATATCTCTCTGAGTACAGATAATGTAGTAGATGTCACCTGCAGTCCTATGTAACACCACAGATAACACAGTGATAACTCTCTGAGTACAGATAATGTAGTAGATGTCACCTGCAGTCCTATGTAACACCACAGATAACACAGGGATAACTCTCTGAGTACAGATAATGTAGTAGATGTCACCTGCAGTCCTATGTAACACCACAAATAACACAGTGATAGCTCTCTGAGTACAGATAATGTAGTAGATGTCACCTGCAGTCCTATGTAACACCACAGATAACACAGTGATAACTCTCTGAGTACAGATAATGTAGTAGATGTCACCTGCAGTCCTATGTAACACCACAAATAACACAGTGATAACTCTCTGAGTACAGATAATGTAGTAGATGTCACCTGCAGTCCTATGTAACACCACAGATAACACAGTGATAACTCCCTGAGTACAGATAATGTAGTAGATGTCACCTGCAGTCCTATGTAACACCACAGATAACACAGTGATAACTCTCTGAGGACAGATAATGTAGTAGATGTCACCTGCAGTCCTATGTAACACCACAGATAACACAGTGATAACTCTCTGACTACAGATAATGTAGTAGATGTCACCTGCAGTCCTATGTAACACCACAGATAACACAGGTATAACTCTCTGAGTACAGATAATGTAGTAGAGGTCACCTGCAGTCCTATGTAACACCACAGATAACACAGTGATATCTCTCTGAGGACAGATAATGTAGTAGATGTCACCTGGAGTCCTATGTAACACCACAGATAACACAGTGATAACTCTCTGAGTACAGATAATGTAGTAGATGTCACCTGCAGTCCTATGTAACACCACAGATAACACAGTGAGAACTCTCTGAGTACAGATAATGTAGTAGATGTTACCTGCAGTCCTATGTAACACCACAGATAACACAGTGATAACTCTCTGAGTACAGATAATGTAGTAGATGTCACCTGCAGTCCTATGTAACACCACAGATAACAGTGATAACTCTCAGAGTACAGATAATGGAGTAGATATCACCTGCAGTCCTATGTAACACCACAGATAACACAGTGATAACTCTCTGAGTACAGATAATGTAGTAGATGTCACCTGCAGTCCTATGTAACACCACAGATAACACAGTGATAACTCTCTGAGTACAGATAATGTAGTAGATGTCACCTGCAGTCCTATGTAACACCACAGATAACACAGTGATAACTCTCTGAGTACAGATAATGTAGTAGATGTCACCTGCAGTCCTATGTAACACCACAGATAACACAGTGATAACTCTCTGAGTACAGATAATGTAGTAGATGTCACCTGCAGTCCTATGTAACACCACAGATAACACAGTGATGACTCTCTGAGTACAGATAATGTAGTAGATGTCACCTGCAGTCCTATGTAACACC